>OMLF01000435.1:1455-23351 GCA_900302615.1 Holocentrus rufus | reverse complement strand
ATCGGACCATGCAATGACAAGGTATTCCCTTGTCATTAAATGTAAAAGAGAGAGAGAGAGAGAGAGAGAGAGAGAGAGAGAGAGAGAGAGAGAGAGAGAGAGAGAGACCACAACATAATAGCCATAAGTTCTCATGACTTTAAAGGAAAACTTCACTCAAACTTTAACACTAAAAATATTTTATTGGCAATGTGCCTCACATTTCTGGGTATGATTCTTATTCACATGGATTACAGCCAAATGTAGATGAGGTGCCATTCACGTCAAGATATTTTCAGCACAGCTACAATGGAGTTTGATAGTGGAACATTTTTCAACGTCAGCTGAATGTCAGGTTTTGGTGTCAGTCCCTCAGTATCACACAGGAAGAGCTGTTTTACACAGACGCCGTTTTGCACTGATATTCAACAACACAACATACAGAGAGAAGTCATCCTAGAATAGGAAGAGATGCCAATTTCTCCACCAACAGTAGCCTCAGTGGACCAGAATGCAATGCAGCTGCAATACAGTAGCAGGGGTCAGAGGTTATCTGTGTGTGTGTGTGTGTGTGTGTGTCTGTGTGTGTGTGTGTGTGTGTATGTGTGTCTGAAGTAACAAGGTTGGGGATGGTCTGTATGTCTTACCCCGGAGCCGGTCATTCAGAATCATATGGCGCCATCTACACACACACACACACACACACACACACACACACACACAACCAGACACTCAAACTCTTATGTGTGCACACAGATGCTTACACATGCACAAACATACACAAAAACAATTTAATTCTTATACATGCGTGGACATTGCACTAATGCCACACATGCACAGCTACTTACAAACACACACACACACACACACACAGACACACACACACACATGCGCGCATCCACAGTGCTGCTGTCTTCCTTAGTAATGGGTTGGAGTGCTGGAGGCTGAAGACAGAGTAACTGGTTTCCAGGACAACAACACTGCTGATCTCTGCCACTTAGTGTCTATGTTGGAGGCATTTAAGTCACATGACAACACACAAGTTCACCATAAAGGAAGCAGTTTGTTGACAGACAGGTGAATATGTATCAAATAGGAAAAGAAGAATAAATAAAATCAGCTAAGGAATAAGGTTCATCAAAAGCAGTTTGTGAGAGAACTGCAAGAACATGCATTTGTTTATGCACTGTAATGTTAGTGTGCATGGTACGTTAGCTCTGTGTGTGTGTGTGTGTGTGTGTGTGTGTGTGTGTGTGTGTGTGTGCCGGAGTGGATGTAGATGAGTTTTCTCAGTGCTGTAGGGGAATGGGCTGCGGTTGGCTGGCCTGACTGCAGACCGCTCTGTGGAAAAGAACGACTTTTTAAATTACCCATACATCACTGTCACAGCAGCACAGACTAGGGCGACAGCACTGCGCTTGCACATGCACGCTCGTGCGCGCACACACACACACACACACACACACACACACACGCATGCACACACGCACACAAACACACATATTCTCTCTCACTTTAAAAACTCAATCCCATGTTTACGGACACGTGCATAAAAACACAAAGCTCTGTTATGCGAACACATGTATACAGAGAAGAGATATGGGACTAATATGGGAAATATTATGACTTTCATGATGAAGCAACTGCTTTCAATGGATCAGACGTATGGACCAAACACATGAATGCAGAGCCGTCAGCAGCTGGCCAGTCTTTGGCCTCACTCCTCTCTTTTTCTTTTTACTTGCCATTCTCTTCCTCCTCCTCCTCCTCCTCCACCTCCTCCTCTAACGAGCTGGCGCTTAATTGCAGGTAATTAAAGTGCTTGCGGCTTACAGAGGAGGAGAAGTGCTCGGAGCATATGTGTCGGCAGTAAAACACTGAGACATTACACCGCCAAAGGCTAGTGGGGGTTACAGATGCTCAGCACATGGATGGATGTTGATTGGTTAGCTCTCTAGTTCTTTCTCCATCTCTCTCTCTCCCTCAACATGTAATTAAAGAATCTCAGGAAAACAAGTAAACGCACACGGCCCACTCATCTATGCAGATTTTCCCAAGTTATCTCTTACAGTTCAAATACAGCAGAGGGCGACAGAGGATTTGGAAATGATGCTTTGGTCAGAGAGACACTTACTACATGCCAGGGCGAAGGTACTTTTTTGCCTTGAGGGTTTGGATTAGGGTTTGGATTAAGTTTATGGATCTGGATAGGGTTAGGAAATGCTGAGTACCCTGGGCCCAGGGTAACCTGGTTTACTTCCACACTCACATTCACGTCTTATATAAATTAAACTTTCCATAATCCTTCAAATCAAGTTTCTCTGTTACCATCTATAAACCATCTATGTCATCTGTGTCAAATATCATGATGTTACAGGTTGTATTTTTTTTTTTTCAAAATGAACTCATAATGTGTCTGAGTTTGAGCAAACATGGGTTTAAAGCCAAATGTAAAAGTAATATGTTTCTATGCCACAGTAACCCATCTAAGCAATAGTGCACAGCATTTTCATTTATGAAGAAATGTCCATTGTGATTCAATCGATATCTTAAAATCTCTTACATTTGCAGTTCAAAAATCCTCTGGCACACAGATAGTGATGCATTTTATGTTTACCATTTGCTTTGAAGACCAAAAGAAAAAACACACCGGAGCATAAAAAAAGAAAGGCCGCGGCCCTGACATGAAGGCAGTTTACTGGGGTTAAAAACTGATTTGCCTCCACTTACAAACACAGCCAGTGAGAACAAGTTAAATCTCAGATCAGCCAACATGCAGTGAGATAGCTCATCTCTATTGATTTCACTGTGGACGTGGCACAGGCATGTGTGAGAGATCTAAGAATCCTCTTCTCTTGGACCAGTCAGTCAGGCCCCGTTAGACAGGGGCTCAAAACCGACCTGAATCCACTAACCCTTCATGCATATGGATGGGATCATTTCCC
The DNA here is from genome assembly GCA_900302615.1 of Holocentrus rufus. NCBI lineage: Eukaryota > Metazoa > Chordata > Actinopteri > Holocentriformes > Holocentridae > Holocentrus > Holocentrus rufus. The sequence continues at coordinate 20,427 of OMLF01000435.1, read as the reverse complement.
ATCTCGTGAACACTGCCTGTGATCTCTCCTCATAGATTAGACATCAGCCTTGAACCCGGCCCGCTGCAGGGCCAAGGCAGCGGGGGAATCGAACACTTCCACTGACAAATGGTGTGACGGACGGCTCCGGAGGACAGATATCATAAACACAGGGATGAATTTCCATAACGTAATGGAGATTCCCCCCTTGTGTTTGCATCTTTGTCTTTCTCTGTGCTGAGGTGACACACGGTATTTCAAACTAGATTTGGACCAATATATGGGACAGATGTTGGCCTGTCATTAAAAATCAGATCAGTGTCACCCACCACAGATATGATGGATATGCTGCAGTTTGATTGATTACATATTTAATGTAGAATTGACCGATACCACACTGGTTGTCTGTAGGAACCATTTAGAACCTCTGAAGTGATTCTGATGTGACATTTTGATCGGATTCCATGCAAGCGTGCTACATAGTTTTAATAATATCATCCTGAGTTTCAATGAAGACTTTTACCGTCTCATTGTTTGAGACTTTTCCACCCTGCATATAAAAAAATCTGGTGGAAAACAATGAGTAGTTCTAACCTTTTATTTCATCTTTTTAATTTTAAATGATTGAAGATTGCCACAAAATACCAGCTATCAGCACCAGCCTTCAAAACCCCATATTGGTCTAATTATAGTTCAAACTGTTCTGAAGTGATCTCATATATGGATCAGGTCATTGTGAATTTACAATAAGCAGAACTTTTTCCCTATCCCATGTTTTTTAACTGTTATCAAAACAGTAATGCCAAAAAACAAATGATGAATCCATTTTGTCCAAAAAAAAAAAAATGTGTGTAATATGTATGATAAATATCTCTCAGCTATGGTTGACATTTAAACTGCACCTTGTTCCCTAGGTGACTGAGCAAGAGAGCAAAAAGCATCCCAGGTTTCATTAAAGTTGATTTTTTTTAAATGCACTGAGGACCATCAAGGGATTGCACTTAATCCACGGGAGGGAAAAGAAAAAAAAAACATGTCTCAATGATTTCCTCGCTACATTCTTTGCATACATTCAACTTCTTACAAAAGTCCAATTCAGCATCAGCATTTTAAAATACAGTACAAACAGATTACTAGCTACTTACCCAGGAGGATTTGTTCAATCCCTGCCTACACCTGTTTAGAAAATCCTTTATATGTAATGACATAGACACAGAAAATGCATTTAGAAACCTAAGAGCCTCTGCTCTGAGTCAATCCCTAAGTGAACTTCTGTTCACTAAAATGTTTCGGCCAAATATAGCAGATTCAAATGGGGGAAATTATAATTTGGATTGTTTTTATTACATTTGCTCTTTCTCCAGGGAATCAAAGAATGTTTTCCATACATTTCATACATATATTATTTGAAAATGCATTAAATTATGGTAATATTATACATTTGCCAACCCACGCATGACAATGGTAAATCATATCAGTGTCTGAGAGGGAAAACAGGGGGAAGTGGAGAGACATTTTGGAAAGAGCGGAGTCATTCTAGAGGTAAAAGTTAGTGGTTGGAGGGAAATGACAAGAAAGAAAAGCAAGTGGCCGTTTATTGATGGCCTGAACCACAACACTTGTTCATGGAGTAAAGTCTCCACCTGCTGGTGCACTGTAAGTATTGTTTGACCTAAAGATAAATATATTTTTCTTTCATGTATAGTCTGTTTCAGTTACTCTGACTTACACCGTTGTTAATTTCACATCGAGATATGAACTGATCTATGTAAAGTTGACTCGTCTGTATGCTATTTTCTAGCTTTGCTTTTAAATCATTCAAATTCACACATTCACACTGGGTCCTGCCCAGTACAAGCACAGTCCTCTACCTGGTAGCTGTGTAGGGGATCCCTTGGAGCAATATGGCTCCTCAAGAACAAAAGCAGATGCTGAGGGAAGAGAAGGCGTCATATTTAGTGATAAATACTGCCCAAAGCAATCTGAGGATTTGAACAGACAGCCCTCTAGTCACAAGAGCACTTCCCTTGCCTGTAGGCTACTGCTGCCCAAATCTTATTGCCTAGCAGCTTGAGGAGTCTCCAAGCAAGACACTATGAAATCTGGCTATTTGTATGCTTATGTGAGGAACTATGAATTTCAAAGACATGCAGAGTTATAAACAGTTGATTAATTCCCTTCATCTACCTGCACACTCATTATCAGGGTTAGTGGGGGCTGGAGCCTATTTCAGAGTGCTAACATAGACTGAAAGATACTCAGGTTGAAACCTCTGGCCAAAAACTGTGGGAGAAAACTAGTAGAATACAGGGAAAACAGACACAGAGAGGACAGTGCTAGCTGGCTGCAGAAGCAAAATGTTTTTTAATCACATAAACACATAAAACACATAGAGTAAAAGTGACAGTTTTCAGGCCTCTACTCCAAGGTGACAACTGTGCCATTCAAATTCTATATCCAACATGGTCAATTCACGCTACTGACTTTTACAGTGGCCAGCTACAAGCACAGCACATAGAAGTTATCAAAAGAAGTAAATGTGCATATGCTGTATCTCATGCCAATACTGAATCTTTTGTACAGTAATTAATTTGTCTATGCCACTTTGCCCCAAACCACATTGATATCACATTATCTGTAAAGGACAAAAAATATTATCACTTGTCATTTCCATGTGTTATTTTGGTAATACAGGACCATACTGCCCATGCAATGATTTTCATGTTTAATTATGGGGAAGTGGATCTCAAGCAAATAAGATAAACTAATGTATGGGTCAGCTCTTTGAGCATAGTAGACACATGATAGGTTTTAATGAATAAATTAAAATTAATGATGCATTTTTTCTACATAATAAGTCATTACTGGTAGTAATGCAGTTCCCAGTTACAATGACATGAATTCTCCATAGAGACATATTAAATCATAATGCAGTAATTAGTCTCAGGCAAACTGTTGAAAGCAACAAGTTTCTTTCCATACTTACCTCCAACTTTCTGTTAGCACCAACCATGATATTCCCCCCACACACCTAAAAGGAACATACTGTAGTGTCCTGTATCCATGACATGAAACAGCATGCTGTGAACCATCTCCATCAGATGGTGGAATATGGAAAAAAAAACAGCCCAAGTCAGTCCAAATTCTTAAAAACTGGTTTTCTTCATGTCCTTCTCTTTTTCACCAACAGTATCTTTTGCTTCATAACTAAGGAAAGAGAAAGAAATTTGTTTGTAAATGGGTAAAACCAGTGTGGTGGCAGAGTGAGAGTAGGAAAGACTAGAGAGAGAACTTAATAAACTTGACGTGGTTCTGTTATCATGTTGTACTACAAATATATAAAATTAGCATTTTGACTAATCAAAATACAATTACAGATATCTTGAATTAAAGTTTTTGATGAGGCAAAATGACATTGCAGATATCTGAAATGAATATCCAGTTCAGCTAAATGATGTTTAAACAACTTGCCATACCTTTCTATATTTGTAGCTAGCTTTAACTGTAGCCTGTAGCACACAGCAAAAACTTCATGAAGTATATTCATTTGGAACAAACAGATTCAGTGATGAGGTTGCACCTTAACAACAGCCTTGACAATGGTGAGCTATTCAGAAAAAAAAACCCTGACCCTGAAAAAACTGACCAATCAGAATCAAGTATTCAACATAACCGTATAATAAAATCATTCGATTACTACCAAGCTATGTTAGACTGGGATCTCTTACATCCCAATCCCAATCTCTTAAGTTTCGCAAGTGTTCATTATCTTATCGTTTATATGGTCAAGTTATCTACTATATGAATTGAAGCCCTGTTGGATCCAGTCATTGTTGCTTACAATAAATGTGGTTTTCTTAAAGGAATATACCACATATATTGACAGGTTATCCTGTTGGTCAATTCACATATTACAGTCAGTGATGGGAGCACAGAAACCAAAATCATCTGGTTGATTATTGAGTAGCCTAGTAGTAGGCTCCATGCTAGCACTGTACCATACACCGTGGTTAGCCACCACGATCATTCAAAACCGCAAATCTGTAGCAGCTCTAAAGCAAAATGGTTAAATCTGATAATATTGTAAGGGAGACTGGCAAACTTCACACAAAATACAATACAAAACTATGATGCTGTTTTGAACTAGCGGGGAATATTTTCTCTGTTACTGGTGAAAGGAGACTGCATACAATTACTGTAATTAAAAATTACTGTGCAGCAGGTGAATATGTGGTTGCTTCCGTCAAATAGTTAAAAAAATATTCCTATCATCAGCAATATTAAGTTAATGTCATTTGACTTTTAAAATAAATCTAGGGTTTTTAGGATAAAAAACAAATAAATTTTTATTTATTATCTTAGATTTGATGCTGAGCGAATGCAGCACTGGAGCCATTGATCTATAGGGGGCAGAGAACTGATTTTGGTGTCTATGTTCTTAGCACTTAAAGGATAGGTTGACCAAAAGATCAGTCTCCCAGAAATTTGGCTTATTAATCTGATCTAGCACTCTCTTCTTGTTGTCTAGTTCATTCATAAATGCTTCATATTGCAATGTCAGTATGTGTTTGTTATACCGTTTAGCCCCAACTTGCACTGCTAAAACTAAAGTGACATCTGATCTTGTAAGCATCCTCCCAAAAAGTATATGAGACAGGCATTGTCATCAACTGATTTAATGGAAGTAGTGTGAAACTGGAAGAAAAGGAACACAAAACATATCTTAATTGTTGTATATGATGCACTTAAAGCAAACATGAAAAGATAAATATGGCAAATTAACCATCGCATTATCCATCTAAATTAGATGCTAGCTACTAACATGTATTCCTGTTATATGTCTCTATATTTCAGTCCTTTTAATGTCTTTCAGAAGTAGTACTTTCCAGAAATGCGTTCCATAGTGAAATGCGTTAATCATTCGCCATATCCTAAATACAGTATCAAAATATATGCACAACTCAAAGACATATAGCATGGACAACATGAACATCAATGCTATTGATGTTAGTATAATTGCTCCCTTTTTCAAGCTCAAAACTAGCGAACATGAAAACGTCCACCAAAAGGTATTTCACCCTAAAACACAATATTGTGTGCCCCATTGCATAAAAATATACATAGTTTATACATAATCAAGGGCATGAACCATAGGATGTATGTGGATAGGACATGACATTTTGCCATGTACTTATCACGCTGCCACACAAGAAGACTGACCCCTCCTTCCTTGTCAGGGAATTATTAAAGAGAAACAATAGGGGGAGCCAAAAACTACATTTAGTTATTGCAGCCGGCATATCTGATATGATCACAGCAGGTATTTTTTTAAAGACTACTTTTTGGCATTTCTGCTCTCTGGACAGCAGGGAGGGGGAACAGATGACATGCATCAAAGGGCCCTGGCAAGAATGGAATGCAGACTGCTGCAAGAATTTAACCTTAGTGTTATGTGGTACACACTATGCCAGGTGAGCCACTGAGGCGCTGGGACACAGTGCTGCATTGTCTTTCCTCGGGACCAGCATGTGTTTGGTATTGTCCAGGTCTCCATCGTTGACCTCTGGGGTTATCCCCAGTAGATGGCACATCAGTGAGTACACACTGACTGTCTCAAAGGGCCCAACCTCAAGGTTTTTCTGGAAGTCAGGCCCTACTGCCCTGAAGATGGCCTTCATGTCCATTACTTCATTGTCGAAACCGTGCTGTCCTTTGTAGAACTGCACTGGGAATATCTGTACAAAAAATAATTTAAAAAATAAATAAATAAATAAAAACAGGAGAATTTTGTGTAATTTTGTGTTTTAGATATTAGTTATGATGGACATGATACACTTTGTTAGAGTACATATTTGATCACACAGAATTTATCAATTCTACACAGATTGACAGATTGTATTCTGTATATTGTGTTACTGTGATACCATGAATTTAGCATGAAAGGACTGAATAAAGACCTTTCAGGTTTTAATACTGAGAACTGATCATGTTGTGATTATGTCAGATTGAGGGCTGTCTAACCACCATAATATCTTAATAACTGACATTGTCCTATTCGCCTGAAACAGTTGATTGTATGCTAGCTGATGCATCCAGTAGAAAGTAGCATCACTGGGTGCTAGTAGTTGCATATTAACAGTTGCACCAGTTGCTTTGCTAGCTTGTTAGCTACTGAACAAAGTCATAAATACAAGAGTTTGTTCAGGTTAACTGAGCTGATTCTTTTCAAACCACTAGAGTAGAGACTGAAGACAAGACAGTATATTGTGTCACAGTACTTTAAATTCAAATCATCCATAAAGGACAATTCCTTTTTTCTTAGAACATTACTTAATTAAATGTTATATATTTGGTTGTGTGATGCTTAGAGCTCTTTAGCTTCAGCTATATTGTGATCTGAGTAAATACACTGGGCCTATCTGCGCAAGTTCTCACCCCGCTAATAACATATCCAGGATCAGCAATGAGGATGATGGGCAGGATGCGAGGATGGTTACCGTAGTGCAGTCTAGCTGGCATCTCTTCCTTCTTATACACATGGAGGTGAGGATGGCCTCCTTTCAGAGCCTGGTACACCTTCTCCAACATCCCTTCTTTAGGAAGCAGCATCCCAGTAGGACCGTAACTCACAAGATGGAATTTAATATCCCTGAAGCTGAAACCAGGGATTTTGGAGAGAACAATCTCCCCAACTGATCCATTTCGCACCGTGGTCATCCCATGGTCAGCAGTGATGATAATGTTGAGCCGGTCAGTGAGGCCATGGTCTTGGATTTTGTCCCGGATGTAGCCCACAGTACGGTCCACTTGCTTGACCATCTCCTGCCGTTGTGAGGAATCTGGTCCATATTTGTGTCCAATCATATCTGGTTCTCCAAAGTACAGGGAGACAAAGTCCAGGTCCTGTTGGTGGAACCACTCTCCAATTACCTTGTCAATGTTCAGTCTCCAATCTGTCTCGTTGGAATAGTCATAAAGAAAAGGCTCCACTTCTCTCACTGCCACAGTTTCTCCTTGGTAGGTGGCTGCAGTACCAGGGAAATGGAGGGAACCTGCCTTTAGACCCTGGGAGGGGAAGAAGCACAAATTGCTATGTAGACACATATGGAAAGAGAAAACAGTTGAACTATTTCAATAAACAGTTCCCAAAGAGCTATTTTCTGTCTTGATGGATAGCTAGACTTGATAATACAGACAGAATATATATAAACTCTTTAAGACAGACAAGTACAAAAAAACAAATATATGGACAGCTAGAGCACCTGTCTCTGTGCTGTTATCCAGATGGGCAAGCTGCCATTGTCCCAGTGGGAATCAACAAACTGAGCTGCATGGTAGTGCTTCTTCTCCTCAGTGGTGGTGTTGAACCACATGTTGTGGATTACTCCGTGATTCTCTACATACCGTCCTAATGAAAGGGAAAAAATACAAAATAACAAATGTTAAAATTAAGTGGAGTACACAGTGACGGACACAGAGTGTCTGAAGGCAGGGGCAAAAAATCAAAAGGACCCCTACACACAAAGATCCACCTCGAGGGCACATCATATTTTCTCGCATGGAGTGCCCAATAAGGCACTTTTTCCAATGGAAGGGCACCAATTAGGGCATTTCATCAAATTTTTTCAGATGTAGGGGCACGCTAGAGGGCACTTGATCATGTTTTCTCCACTGTAAGGGCCACCATAATGGGCATTTTATCATGTTCTATCAACCAGAAGGGCAGCCTAAAGGGCAATTTCTTTTTTCATTTTTTTTTTTTTTTTTTTTTTTACCATTTTGACATGTTAGAAAGACTGTTGGATGTCACTAATTTCATGTCGAAAAATATCCCAAAACATAGGTTGGGACATCTTTGACTGAGTCTGAGTTTGTTTCACAGAATATGATTAATTCAGTTTTTATCTGTTCTTTATTAGTAGGAATTAATAAAAAGTTGACACTGCTGTCTAGCATTTCAACAGTACACACACAGGCCCACAGCAAAGAACTGTATACTGTACATGCTGGTACATTAAACAAATTAGCTACTTTGCTGCTCTTTAGCAATTCTATAAACAACCACAGAGTAACCAGGCTGACTAGTCACAGTTCTTGTAGTCTTGAGTTGCTCTGCCTACAGTTACATTTTTAGGGAGGTTCAAATAACGGAGAGAGAGAGAGAGTAAGATAGACAGAGAGAGAGAGAGAGAGAGCATGAAGTAAATCTGTACACAATTTCCCCCCATTTCTTGTCCCTGTCTTCTATAAATAAATATTAGCCTCGTTAATTAATTTCTTCTTCTTCTAAATTTATGATAGCTTTCTCTTCTCCATATCCAATCTTGCTTACTGTTAATTTCCAAACTGTGATTTTGCTTTGAAAATAGGACATAAAATGTATCAAAGCTAAGTGATATGAATGACACTGATTTTGTGGTTTCTTAGATGTGTATTTGGGCGCGCCTCCACCAACTTAAGTGACGACAATAACACAGGTGCACCGACCAGTTCACCTGGTCTGAGCAAGTGGGTACAGGCGGACGCAAATCGTGGTTATCCATGGCACCAAAATTCTAGTGTGCCACAGGAATGATGAGAACACACCCACTACTGCACCTCTCTTCCCACCTTGGCGCTCAGCATGTCACCAAAATACCAAATACGCCCAGGCGAGGAGAAACCATCACGAGCCTCACCAAATTCCACTGCTAGTGACTGGCCGCACTTTGTGCACTGTGCCTGTATGAAAATAGGGCCCTTAGTGTTGCTACAAAGGGATTTTGTTGCGGAACCATAAATTGGACTTAAAGAGCAGAAGCCAGGTGTGAGATGCACATCATTTTGTGCTGTTGCTTTCCTTTTATTGCCTGGTCTAATTTTGACAAAGTGTCTTGCTTGGAAACACTGCTTTGAGTTGTGGCTGAATGCACCACAGAAACAGATATAAACTCCTCTCATTTTCATTGCTTTTAGGGGATGTTTTTGACATATTGTGCAAAGTCTGTCTAGATTTTGGTGTAAATATTCATCATTTCATTCAGAGTGAGCATGGTGGAGGGGGGCCCACATGAGGTTGTGCCCCAGAGCCACATGGATCTATTATCCAGCCCTGCTGGTATGGATGCTCCCTTGCCTCGCATTAGATGTGTTCGGGGTACCTAACTGGGAGGAGACCCCAGGGTTAATGCAGGGACTGGCCTGACCTCTCTCAGTTGGCCTCGGAGTTGATTCTCCAGTCAGCTGAAGGAAGCTGCTGGGGAAAAAGACATCTGGAGTCTTTGTCACCCCAACCCTGACTCAAGTAAGTGGCGAGAAGATGAACAGATAGATGGATGGATGATGGATAGATGGATGGATGGGTGAATGAAGGGACCTGTGGATGTTTTGTTTTCTTTATTTTGATATTTTTGGAGTGATGTTTTTGAACTGTTGTCAGAGTCAAAGCAATCAATCAATCAACCAATGAATCACCTAATGGTGAGGACTCTCTATTTACAGACTATTTCACCGGGAGGTGAAACCCTTATGTCTGCCATCACACTGAGCGACATATTGTGTGTTCTGCCACTCAAACTCAAACCTACCAGCAGATTCCAAAAAATATAAGGACTTATCATTTTTCATTGTCACTTTTAATCTGTGATATGTCTGTCACCTCAAATTATTTTGAAAATACTTAAAACAATACTATAAGTACTAAAGTCTTTCATTTCAGACATTAGTGAATGCAGCTTTAAGCACTGTAGCTGTGCTAGAGTCAAATAGTGTTTGAGGTTAAATTTAATTAAGGTTAGATTTAATAGAGATGTCCATGTAATATTGTTTAGTTAAGATAGTTTTTTGGTATCTAATGGCATGGTAAATTGTTGAAACACAGTTTTAACACACAGAAGAAAAATCACATGTTGACCTGAATCAGCATTCCGTATTTAAGTGCAGGACATACATGGAATGCAAGATGATATCAGTCCCTACATTTTTCTGTGGAAACTGATTTTTGAATTGTCTTTTCTGTATTCAATGGCTGAAACTGACCAATTCTATTTTTGTTCTGTTCCCATAGTCATGCCAAGACACTGTAAGTTAGTTACTCCTAATATCAGCCAAGAGTTAAGTGGGTAAAGGTTCTATTAGAATATTCCACACAATTGTCTCTGAAAAATAAGCATTGTGTGTGGCTACCTGTAAGTAGGGTGAAGTGAGAAGGGCTGGTAATGGTTACGAATGGTGGTGTGACATAGGCTGCCTTCACCCCGTCCCGGGCCATCTTGTCCAGGTGAGGAGTTTCCACATCTCGGTCATAGTCCCAGCGGAAGCCGTCGAAGGAGATGAGCAGCAGCTTGTTCCTGGGAGACCCAGTGAAGACTGAACCCAGGCCAGAAACAGAGTCCTGCCATGGGGCAGCAGCAGAGGGAGAGCTGACCAGGAGGCAGAGGAGAACCAGACCCAGAAGCAGCATGACTAGGGAGTCGGACCAAGTGATGTGATGAAAATCCACTGATTTCCAACTGTTTTTGTTCGTTCTTTCTTTCTCTCTCTCTTGTACTTTTTCAGTCAGTGCCAACTTCTCTGATTTAATCACCACTGTTTTTCTTTTCCCAGCTACAATCCTTAACCTAGGGAAGATCTTATTGCGACTCTCTCTTAACTGTCATGATATGACTGCCACTGACCTCATGCACAGTATGAGGCAAATAATGTGAGACAATATCTCTTCTATCTCACAATCTCAGTGGATACACCCCTTATTAATGTTTGTACTTAATATGGGATATTGGCATGCTCTTATCTATTCATGAATAAACACAAGTTTTATAACTACTCCATATTGATTGCATGGATAGAAAGGAGAGGGAGAGAGAGAGAGAGAGAATCAGTGTTGGTTTGTGGATATTGTTGTTTTTACATTGCTTCTGAGATAATTACTGCAATAATATATTAAGTAGGCCTACTTAATAATTAAAAGAAAATAAAAAGTAACAATCTTTCTCAAACACAAAGTCACATTTTTATTATAAACTATTTTTATTGGATTCTCATTTTTACATTTTCTAGAAATCAGGGTTGATTACAGCTTACAGTTAGAATGAAATGAAATTTTGACAAGTTTCCTTAACGCTCAAAACCTTGGCATGTTTTCATTTTAGCATGTTATTAAAAGACATTTACAAGTGTTTTTGTTCATTTTATCGCCAATGCAATCACACACAGTCACAAGGCAATCCAATTCAAACACAGTCATATATTGATGGCCACTGTCTTACTCGAGAGGCACTTTGAAAGATTGGCTCTCGTTCTCTCCTACCTAGATTTTCTCCAGCAGTCACGTTTACCCATCTCTTATCCTTTAGAGAATCAATGAATGTTTATGGCATAAGTTATGAAAGGAATTTGATTTGCTTTGCCTTTTTACCATTTACAGTTGGGGCAATAGCTGAAGTTTAAATGATGCCACATGAAATTGAAAAAAGACAATAGGCAAATAAGCATCTCAAAACTGGCTCCCGTAATAGCTGGCTGCAAAGGCAAAATGCTAGCTTTTATTCAACACATTAAACTGTGTAAAAGAGCCAGCTTTCAGGCTTGTACTCCGAAGTAACAACTGAGCCATTCAAATATTATATCCAACATGTTCACTTTGCACTACTGGCTCTTACAATGCCTAGCTACAAGCACAGTAAATAAACATACCCTATCTGACATTCCAGCTGTATTCAGGATATTAAATCTGTTCTACAGTAATTAATTTGTCCATGCCGCTTTATCCCAAACCACATTATCTATAAAGGACAAAAATGATCATCAATTGTCATTTCCATATGCTATTTTAGTAATGTAGGACCTACTCATGCAATGGTTTTTCATGACTAATTATGGTAAAGTGGATCTAAAGCAAATAAGATAAATAATGTATGGGTCAGCTCTTTGAGCATATTAGACAAATGATTGGTTTTAATGAATAAATTATTTTTTTCCCCATGTACTAAGTCCTTACTGGTAGTAATGCAGTTCCCAGTTGCAATGACATGAATTCTCCATAGAGACATATTAAATCATAATGCAGTAATTAGTCTTGGGCAAACTGTTGAGGGCACCAACTTTCTTTCCACACTAACTTTCTGTTAGCACCAACCACAATATTCCCTTCACACACTCACAACGGACATACTGTAGTTTCCTGTATGCATAACATGAAACAGCATGTTGTGAACCATCTCCATCAGATGGTCGAATATAAAAAAAACAGTCCATGATGATTTTAAAAACTGGTTTTCTTCATGTCCATCTCTTTTTCACCAACAGTATCTTTTGCTTCATAACTAAGGAAAGAGAAAGAAATTTGTTAGTAAATAGGTAAAACCAGTGTGGTGGCAGAGTGAGAGTAGGAAAGACTAGAGAGAGAAAGAGAGAGAGAGCAGATTGGGACTGACTGGTCAGTCATTTTAGTAGTACAAAGACACCACAATGATGGATGTTGGGAAAATTAATACATTTGTTCATATGCTTTTGTTTGTGGTAATTGGATAGATGCAGGTGCACGTATACATGCACTGAATTTATTGGTATATAGAAATCACATTTATATATAAAATCACATTAATCTTGTTACACATCATTGTTAGTATTGTTGCACATTAGCAAAGCAGGGTTTTTTTTTTTCCATTGTTTGGGACTAGAAAAACAAGACTAAAAGCAAAACTGAACTTTGAGTGTTGGTCTTTAGAGGTGGGTGATATAGCCTTAAATTAATATCACGATATTTCAGGGAAATTTGAAGTAACGATATTCAAGATGATATGAGAGAAAACAATACGGAGCTACGGTGCTTTATTGGTGATTGCAAAAGCATATATTAGTGCAAACTGCAAAGTGACAATGTAAGTTAAAATGTAAACATAAAAGCAGCTCCAAGGAGGGCAAGGAATGTATTAGACAGAGGGGAGGGCATATAGAGTTATGGTTTTCAGCCATGTTTTATAGTTATGTGGATGTGATCTTAGTCCACATGGTGGTGAAATATCCACATAAATTGCTCTGTGCTCCCCTGGGCTGTGAATCCAGAAGACTTTAAGTTGAGGACCTGTGTTTCAGACCAAATATCATAAACACCAGCTTATTTTACACTGTACAAAAAAGGTTTCCTTAAATTCCATGCTTTTTCCAAATAATCTGATAAACTAAAAATTGAATTCTCAAAGAGCCATTTCAGAATGGGATTCAGTTTATAGATTCACTGTATAGAATAAGTCTCTCCGAAGTTGCTCATAACATGCACAATACAAGACAAAATGTACTTCATCTTGCACGACGTTCAGATCACACAATTTACAAAACCTCTCTTCTGCAACCGTTCCAACAAAATGTCCTGTTTCAATATGAAGTGGCATTAGTCCACATATGATTTGGGCACACAATGACCTTTTCTTCTTTGACAAGTTGTAAAGAACATATTTTTCAGTGCAGAATTCATTCTTTAGCAAACAAAAAGCTTGAAGTTTTGGCTTAGCCCACATATTAGAAACCCAAGCCATCTCTAATTTTTCAAAAATAAAATTCTTTGTACTACCAATGTAATTTTTTCCAAATTAACATACAAATCATTGTTTATATCCACACACAGTGTTTGCATATCTTTTGCCCACAGTCGATTAAATTCTATATCCCACAAAAAAATCTTTTTAGCAAATCTGCTTTTATGCATATCTAGCAGCCTGTTCCACACACACATCCTATGAACATTCCAACTCAACACACAGGGCTCCCACCCCATGTCCCCCATTATTTCCTGGGTTGGTGTAAATTTATGTAAACCCAAAAAATACCTTATTGCCCTGTTTTGTACAATTTCACAGGTACAATGTCTCTTTTCCCCAGACACCAGCACCATAGTCCAAAAGTGGGCGTACACAAGCTTGATACAATTTAGAGTATGTTGAGAAACTCATATCTCTTAAAGATTTAGTTTTTCTAATAACTCTCTCTGTTGGCAGACTCAGAAAGGACAGAAGTGGCCTTTTTAAAGTCCAGGTGTTCGTCCAGATATAAACTATACAATATTTGTATGTCTCTATTCACTTCCATAGCACCGCATTACAGGTCCCAAAGTATTCCATTGAGCACATAAACACAAATGTAGCAGAATCAACAAGTCACAGCTGGCTTGAGAGACTAAGTAACCATACAACCCAACACTCTACCAAAGTAAGCTTCAATTTTGCTTTAAGGTCAAATTATACTTGTGCATTGAAGTGTCGCTTGCAGTGTAGTGGCAGACGCTGATGTGAGTATTGTGAGTGAGTGCGGTTTTGTGTTGCTGTATACACAATTACATTTTTGGAGATGTCCATATACCGTAAGCTATGGTGGCAGCCTCTGCATTCCACATTTTGATGTAGAAGTATAACTTGATCTTCACGGGGCAAATCAACTTCTATCTAGGGCTGTAAGGCTTGTTTAAACTGTTTCATTATCCAGCAGTGGAAATGGACGTGGGTGGCTTGTATAGGAGAATGGAGAAAGATAAGTGGAAAAATGTTGTATTTTGATATATACATTCAATATATCAAACCAATATATACCATATATCAACCGGACCAAAATGTCACATTAAATAAACCTTTTTGCAAGTGTGAACAGTGTGTGGGATCTTGCTCTCTTTTTCTGATGTTACCTGCTTAGGGCTTATCCTATGCACCTTTAAGCCCAAAAGTTTTTTTGCTCTCGGTGTGACCTGGCTCCTTCATATATCAATATTAAGAAAAACATTATACAGACAATAATTGTAGTGCATATCACCTCTTTTCTGTCTTGGACCTTTTGTAAATGGTGTAGGTTGTGGTCACTATCAGCACTAGGACAAGAAACCCAGTCACCGCTGACAAACCGACAAGCACCTCCCACTGGATATTCCTCTCTGGAAAGGCAGAGACAGGCATATTGGGGAAAACACTGGACAGCATTTACAAATGTCAGCAGAGAAGGTATGATCACTAAACATGCTTCAAGGTTCAAATCTTGAATATGTACAGACATGGACCAACAACCTTTTACCCGATGATAAGAAACAACTTTACAGTTGCTAGATAATAATATACTACAATATGCATGCTGAGGTCATTATAATTACTTGATGACTATCAGTACGTTTGATTGGTATCTCTTACCCAAGATATCTGGGCCTACACTAAGTTTCTCAAGTGCTTATTATCTTATCAGTTTTATGGTCAAGTTATCTACTATATATCAAAGACCTGTTGGAAGCAGTCACTGCTTACAATAAATATGGTTTTCTGTTGAGTCAAAAGTCCATCATGTTACCTTTTCTCTGTTCTTCATCAGTCTACATCCCTTAAACATATTCCACTGATTTAGTCTTCTTGTTGTCTACTTTTTTAATAAATGCTTCTGATTGCAACAGCGCTATTTGTTTGTTCTACTGTTATAGCCCTAACAATAAGTTGCACGACAGACTAAAACATAAAACGACATCTGGAAAGATCACAACAGGTATCTTACTATCATTGTCTCCTTCTGTGTCTTTCTGCGGGACCAGCATGTGTTTGGTATTGTCCAGGTCTCCATCGTTGACCTCTGGGGTTATCCCCAGTAGATGGCACATCAGTGGGTACACGTTGACTGTCTCAAAAGGCCCCACCTCCAGGTTTTTCTGGAAGTCAGGCCCCACTGCCCTGAAGAAAGGCTTCATGTCCAGAACATGGTTGTCAAAACCATGCTCTCCTTTGTTAAACTGCACAGGGAAGAACTATACATAGAAAGAAATCAGGTTAACTTGTTGTTGTTGTGTTAGGTTGTGGATATTAGTCATGATGGATAGGATGCATTTTGTTAGATTTTACATATTTGATTACATGGAATTGATCAGTTCCACACAGATTGTATACTGTGTTACTGTGACAACATGAATTTAGCATGAGAGAATTGAATAGAGGCCTTTTACGGGAGGTGACATATCCTCTGGCAGTAAACCGGCTGCGTCCACAGCTGGGCAAAAGCAGTTGTTAGCAGCTGGTGTTGCCCCAGAGTGTCTCAACAGTATTCGATAGCCATGGGTAATTTCTGCACTGTTCACTGAGAGCTGATCATGTTGTAATAATGTCAGCCTGAGAGCTAGCTAGCCATCATCATATCTTAACCAATATCATTGTCTTGTTCTCCTAAAACAGTTGATTGCATGCTAGCTAGTACATCCAGTAGAAAGTAGCATCACTGGAGGCTAGTAGTTGCATATTAACAATTGCACTAGTTGCTTTGCTAATTTAGTGTGCTAGCTTGTTAGCGATTTAAGTCAAAAAACAGGAGTTATCAGGTTAACTGAGCTGATTCTTTTCAAACCACTAGAGTAGAAACTGAAGACAAGATGGTTTCTTGTGTCACAGTACTTTAAATTAGGAAAAAAATCATTCATGAAGGACAATTCGCTTTTCCTTATAACATTTCTGAATTAAATGTTATATATTTGGTTGTTTAATGCTTAGATGTGTGCATAATCATTTCTCCATTCGAACTTCACAGTGGTGCCAGCTATGGTTGAAAGACAATTTCTGACAGCTCCTTGATGACTATAGCAGAGAGCTCTTTAGCTTCAGCTATATTGTGATCTGAGTAAATATACTGGGCCTATCTGTGCAAGTTCTCACCCCATTGATAACATATCCAGGATCAGCAATGAGGATGATGGGCAGGATGCGAGGATGGTTACCGTAGTGCAGTCTAGCTGGCATCTCTTCCTTCTTATATACATGGAGGTGAGGGTGGCCTCCTTTCAGGGCCTGGTACACCTTCTCCAACATCCCTTCTTTAGGAAGCAGCATCCCAGTAGGACCGTAATCCACAAGATGGAATTTAACATCCCTGAAGCTAAATCCAGGGATTTTGGAGAGAATGATCTCCTCAACCAATCCATTTCGGAGCACCGTGGTCATCCCATGGTCAGCAGTGATGATAATGTTGAGCCGGTCAGTGAGGCCATGGTCTTGGATTTTGTCCCGGATGTAGCCCACAGTACGGTCCACTTGCTTGACCATCTCCTGCCGTTCTGGGGAATCTGGTCCATATTTGTGACCAGTTTTGTCTGGTTCTCCAAAGTACAGGGAGACAAAGTCCAGGTCCTGTTGGTGGAACCACTCTCCAATTACCTTGTCAATGTTCAGTCTCCAATCTGTCTCGTTGGAATGGTCATAAAGAAAAGGCTCCACTTGCTTCACTGCCACTGTTTCTTCTTTGTAGGTGGCTGCAGTACCAGGGAAGTGGAGGGAACCTGCCTTTAGACCCTGGGAGAGGAAGAAGCACAAATTGCTATTTAGACACATATGAAAAGAGAAAACAGTTGAAATTTTTCAACAAAAGGCACCCAAAGTTATTTTCTGTCTTTAATCGATAGACTAGATAATATAGACAGAATATAGTCAGGCAGGTACAAAAAACAAACATATGGACAGCTGGAGCACCT
The DNA here is from genome assembly GCA_900302615.1 of Holocentrus rufus. Taxonomy (NCBI): domain Eukaryota; kingdom Metazoa; phylum Chordata; class Actinopteri; order Holocentriformes; family Holocentridae; genus Holocentrus; species Holocentrus rufus. Next base: position 2,996 of record OMLF01000435.1, on the reverse strand, counting down.
GTCTCTGTGCTGTTATCCAGATGGGCAAGCTGCCATTGTCCCAGTAGGAATCAACAAACTGAGTCATATAGTACTGCTTCTTCTCCTGAGTGGTGATGTTGAACCACATGTTGTGGATTACTCCGTGATTCTCTATATACCGTCCTGATGAAAGGGGAAAAAGTAGAAAATGTTAAAATTGAGTGGAGTACAATTCATCGGCCTTAGATTGAAGACTACAGACGCAGTTGGACCAAGAAGGAAAAAAGATGAGAAAGAGTTCAAAATATCGCAACAGAGTATAAAGCTTTAAGAGTGGTCTCGGGCTGAATATAGCTGCATACTGGGATACAATAGATTTTTTGTGATGAATATTAACTTCTTTGAGCCTATTAGGCTTGAAGAACTTCTCTTACTGTTTCAAGGGAGAAACTGACATAATTCAGAGGAAGTCATTTTTACATTCAGTGCTCTATAATGCTGGATGTTAGTAAATTCATGGCAAGAATATCCCAATGCATCTTCTTTCTTCTCCTCTTTATTAGTATGGAATTAATAAAAATGTGACACTGCTGTCTAGCATTTCAGCAGTTTAACACAGACCCACAGCACAGAACTATACTGTAAATGCTGGCACATTAAACAAATTAGCTACTTTGCTGCTCCTTAGCTAATCTGTAGATAACCACAGAGTAACTAAAGAGACACCTCAGAAGCATACATCAGCTTTAAACCTGAAATATGCTTCAGGAAATACAAAGTGGTCAGGCTGACCAGTCACAGTTCTTGGTGGAGGGGGGCCCACATGAAGTTTGTGCCCCAGGGCCACATGGAACTATGATCCAGCCCTGCTGGTATGGATGCTCCCTTGCCTTCCATTAGTTGTGTTCTGAGTACCTAACTGGGTTCTGGGTACCTAACTGCATCCCCTGGGGTTAATGCAGTCTGGCCTGACCTCTCTCAGTTGGCCTGGGAGTTTATTCTCCAGTGAGCCGAAGGAAGCTGCTGGGGAAAAAAAGACATCTGGAGTCTTTGTCACGCTGACCCTGATTCGAGTAATTGGCAAGAAGATGAATGGATGGATGGATTGGTGGATGGATAGATGGATGGGTGGATGAAGGGATCCATGGATGTAATATTTTCTTGTCTAGGATGGAGTAATGTTTTCGATCTACTGTCAAAACTAAAGTAATCAATCAAGCTCGCAACCAATGGTTCACCTAAAGGTGAGGACTTCCTATCTACACACTATTTCACTTGGAAGTGAAACCCTTATGTCTGCCATCACACTGAACGACGTGCTCACTCAAACTCAAACCTACCAGCAGATTCCAAAAAATATAAGGACTTATCATTTTTCATTGTCACTTTTAATCTGTGATATGTCTATCACCTCAAATTATTTTGAAAATACATAAAAGAAAACTATAAGTACTAAAGTCTTTCATTTCTGAACCATTTCCTCCTAGTCAGACATCAGTAAATGCAAGGTTAGATTTAATAGAGACGTTCAAGACGTTCATTTACTTAAGATATTTTGTTTTCGTGTCTAATGGCTTGTT
>OMLF01000428.1:7320-22461 GCA_900302615.1 Holocentrus rufus | reverse complement strand
TGTGTGTGTGTGTGTGTGTGTGTGTGTGTGTGTGCATATGAGTGTGTGCGTTGCTTCACCCCAGCATGGGCGCCTCGGCCAGCAAAGCCCATCTCAAGACCCCCCCTCTGAGCCACAAGAAGAAACGCAAGGTGTGTGTGTGCTCGCTCTCTCTCTCTCTCTCTCTCTCTCTTTGTCACATTTGTCTGGTTTCTCTTTTTCTCCGTCTAACAACTTGCTGCTGTTCCCTTTTTTTTTTCCTTTACGACCGTTTGTATTTATCCATCTGTGTCTTAACTCGGTAAATTTCCCAGCGGTCTTGGAATTCCTGGAATATGGTGGGATTTAAAGAGTTGTGCTGCAGACAGAGTAAAGTGAGGGGATTTGATTGAATCTTTGGGGAAATCAGAGACGTTGTCTGACCAAACTGTATGCTGCTGCAGAAAAGCTTTTTTTAGGTTATGGAAACACTCCTACTCAGTTATGTAAGGTCATGGAAAAGTTTTTTTACTTGATTTAACATCCAGGGCACAGTGGAAACCCTCAACTCTTTCATCCGTTTCTTTCTTTATCTCTCCTTATCGCTCAGTTCTTTTCCAGCTCATTTTCCGCCCCTCGTCCTCTCACCCTGTTTAAAATAACGTTTCTCTCTGGTATTCGTCCAGCGTGGAATGTGTTTGGCTGGTAGAAACATTTGACTGTTGTCACAAGCTGTATTTCATTCTTTTTTTTTTTCTTTTTTTTTCTACCCCTTTGTTCCCTTTTTTTGTATTTTCCTTTTCCCTCTCTTTGTGTCCTCTCCTCTGTCTGCTCTTTCACTTACTGACCCCTCAGACAACAGATGGGCTTTATGACTGTGTGTGTGTGTGTGTGTGTGTGTGTGTGTGTGTGTGTGTGTAAGGACAGTAAATGTTGTGGTAATTCAGTCAGGTGTTGAACTATAGCTTGTAATCTTCTGTTTTAAAGTACAATGGTGCACTTTGGTACGCGAATCAAGTTGGCAGTCCACGTGCTCATGTCTGTGTGTGTGTGTGTGTGTGTGTGTGTGTGTGTGTGTGTGTGTGTGTGTGTGTGTGTGTGTTAGAGGGTGTAGTCCTGTATTATTCAGAGACATCTAGACAGTGTATATGATGCTGAATTGGACAAACATGATGTAATGCGACAGGATTTATGTCTGGCACAGTTGACCTCACAATTAGAGTGTGTGGCAAAGAGAAGAATAAGAAATATGCAGTGGGGTTTTTCCAGTGTGTGTGTGTGTGTGTGTGTGTGTGTTTTACTGTCTCTGGGCGTGCATAACATAACAGTGTGTTCCAGTGTCCTTGCTGGATGCTGGTTTTCAGAGATGTGATATGTCAGTTGTTCCTTTTTTTTTTCCTCATGGTGTCACACAGCAGTTTTATTTTCTTAGGACTTTTTGCCGAGCTTCTTTACTGGAACATACACAAATCTGGGAAGTCTAGGAATGTACTGCGGAAGAATTTGATAATTTCCAGATCCCATCACATTCAGAAATTCCACAAAAAAAGTTTGGAAAAGAATAAAAAATATTGTGCTGCCCCGATACACACATATTCTCACATATTTGTCACTATGATGAGTTTGTGGGGGAAAGAACGCTATCTGTGTAAATCCCACTGAATACCAAAACCTTAAAATCAAGAAATTTAAGGAAAATTCTGGCTTCAAACACATCAGCACTATTTAGAACCTCGCAGTGACATTGCTTCTGCTACTGTTTTGTGGTTTGATGTTGTATTGTTGTTTTTCTGAGGCTGACTGGCCAAAAGTGAATCCAGTTAACATTGAGATTTTCTCAGCACAGCTACAGTGGTGTTCAATAGAAAAAAAATAAAATTAACAATCTAAAACATAAGTCTTACCTCTCAGGTTTCATATCAGCCCCTAAAAATAAAAGAGCATGTGCCTCTTTGTAGACGCAGTGATTTGTAGCAATGTTAAACAAACATAAAGGGAGAAATCCAGCATAGAACAGGGAGAGCTCACTTCACTTCACTCCATTGTAGCTGCAGCTGCTCTCTGTGTGCAAAAACAGATTACAACAAAATGGCACCAGAAACTCAATGTAAATCACTGATATCTGTTTTTAAGCCATCTTAATGTGTTTTTATGTGGAATTTTAGTGGAGATGGTCTAAATTTTTTTTAAAATAAAAATGAGGCAAAGCTGTGTTCAACTTTGTGAAACTGTGCAGGAAGCCTCTTTGCAGCAGCAACATGTTTTACTCTCATTCAGACATTCAGAGATCCATCCTCTGCTGTTGTGACTGGTACAGGACTGGTACAAGTGAGCTGATCTGTCTAATCATGAGGGAATCACCGGCTCCTCTTCCTGCATTGTCACATTCCTTCTCACAGCACAGACAGCCTCTTTAATATCTTCCTCTTTGCATTTCCCTCCAGCCGTCTCTCGCTCCTGTTTGACCTGCTGAATGTGAGTGATTGAATTTCTTCTTCCTCTCTCTCCGCAGCGCGAGGAGGCCTTGAAGCAGAAGAAGGATCTGTCGCAGGAACTGGCAAATCTCAGAGACGAACTGGGTGAGAGACTCTTTAAAAGCACTGCCAGTATTTTCATACACACACACACACACACCCATATCTGCTTTCACACTCAAATGCTTGCTCTCATACACACACCACACACACACATTCTGTCTTTCTGTTTTGCATGTGACACACGCGTAACGAGGCTTATCAAGGACGGGTCAACTGCCATTCAAAGCACATTATCTGCCTGCTGCTGTGTTGTTGTGCAGCCGCTCTTTATTCTCAGTAATGGCCCAAAGCAAGAAGAGCCTAAAGCACAGGTCCTAACATGTCAAGATGTGTGCATGTGTGTGTTTACGTCCGTGTTTTTCTGTGGTTTTGCCTGCAAACGTGTAAATGGCATCTTCAGAAGGTGCTGCAGGTATCATTTTAAGGTCAATGAATCATCACCAAATTCATTGTGAGACATTAGTGTAATTACCGTAAACAAACAAGACCTTCATCGACGAGATTAACAGCCTCTGGCCGCCTCTGCACTGTGTCACCACATCAGAGGGAAATCAGCTGGATTGCTTTACGGCACAAAAGAGAAAGAGGGTGCTGTTCTTCCAGCACAGACAACCTCTACAAAAAACTATTAATGTTTTCTTCTGGCTCTTCAAATAACGTGGCATTAGAGGAGACAAATCACAGCATCACAACAGGAAGCAGTAGGGTTTATGGGTAATGTGGTTTTAACTTCGAGAAGCACAGCACTGGTGTGAGACAAAGGTTACAGATCGTCTCAACCATTTGTTGACAGTGATTATACCAAAATATCACAATTAATTTGACAATGATACATTAATATTTAAAAGTGCTACGTGTTGCACCTTTAAGAACCACCAGTCATTAAAGGTGCTGGGTTTCTACGTCAACCAGACTGGATTAGAGCTAACAGAGGCATCTGTCAGTCAACCACTGACTTTCAAAATCAGCTCTGAATACCTTACAGATGAGCAGAGCTGCAACAACAACAGAAGATCCGTCCTTATAATAGAAGCTGTCAGCAGAAAAGTGAAAAGAAAGTATTAGAACACAGTTTTCGTTCCTGTTTGAGGTGTGTTATACAACAGTTATGCAGCGTTTGGCAACCCGCCATTAAACCGTCAGTGAGAGAACGCTTGGCTCTAATTCTAATGGTTACACACAGTCTGTTTACAACGAAAAGAGAGGAGATAGTTAAGGGAGGCAAGAGCAAGTGAGAGCACACACACCACATACCATGATGAAAAATTCAGTTTGAGAGTAGCTGTTGCTCTGTGTGGGGGCCAAGAGCTCCCAGCAAAATGAGCAACAGTTTAATTTCATTGCGATTTAATCCGCTATTAATCCGGTAAGAGATTGTGTAATAGTGACTTTTCTACTGGCTTCAGTTCAGTCCAGTCCTCTCCTGCAGACTGTTTTCATTTCAATACTACAGCAACTACAATCCTCCTGTTTGGGTCCCTGGGATTGAAGCTCGTCAAATGAGGGTCCATAAAGTTTCTACTTGTGTCTGTTCAGGGGTTTGTAACATTAAAACATTTGAGAAACACTGTGTCACATTATGATTTACACATAAACAAACTAGTTTTCTGTGTCAGCACACCAAAGCCAACACTGCATTAGCCTCCATTCATAATGCAGCATCACCATGTTGTATCCATTAGGGCTGCAACTGAAGATTATTCTCTGTCAGTTAATGTATTGATTCTTTGTCCAATAAATCGATTAATCATTTCTTATGTAAAATGTTAAAAATAATGCTGAAGGTCCATCACAAGATCCCAGAGCTCAAAGGGAAGTCTTTAAATGTCTTCCTGTCAGACCAGCACTTTTCATTTTCTAACAATATGAACAAAGAAAAGAAACTTTAGCATTAGTGAAGCTGTAACCAGGTATTTTTACGTCTTAAATGACAAACGATTTTCTGTTCATTGATTAATTGGTAAAATAATGGTTTCAGCACAAATAGCCATGCACAATATATTCCAATATTCCTTCAGTTCATATGTTCTATCCTGAACACTAGCAGGATGTCGGTGTGTGTGTGTGTTTGTGTGTGTGTGTAGGTGCAGCCAGTTGTTTGGAGTGTGTGTTGTGACAACAGCAGCTCAGACAGCCTCAGCAGGTGGCTGGGCCGATACAGCAGCTTTATGACAGATCGCACACACACACACACACACACTCTCATACACACCACCTCTACAGTCTCTTCTCTCTCTCTCTCTCCCCGTCCGTCACACTGAGCAGCAGCTACCACAGTCTTTTCCTTTTACTGTGTGTTCGACCTTTGGCTCATCTTTTTACACACGGCGCTGAGGAATGTGAGCGATGTATGGATCCTGCTGTCACCACACACACACACACACACACACACACAGCATACTTTCCGAGTTAAACTCTAAACAAGAAAGGCAAGTTTCTTTTTCATTGGATAATAACTTCTATTGTGTGTTAATAGTTTTTACTGTATTGTAATTTGAGCCATTAAAAACAGGTTAGAGCAGCATTTCTTTAAGATTTAAAAAGCTGTGAGTCAGAGAAATCATTTTGACCAGCTCTGCTTTTACTCAACAAAAGAGAAAATATTTGCCTCAACAAGTTAAAGTCACTTCTTGCTCGATCACCATCTGCTTATGTAAGAGACCAGCCGTTCCTGAGGCGTTGTAAACCTACAGGAAGATGTTTGATGTGACCTTTGACCTTTTTATTGGTTTGACTTTTGTGTTTCCCTGTCAACAGGACGGAGTGTCTTGTGACAAGCTGAAGGTAAACTGAACCCTGACCAGCCAAAAGACACAAGATGTGGATCTGAGCTCAGTTTGTTACAGTCTGACCTTACGTTGACAATCAAATCAGAAAATTATAACAAATTCAATGTAGATTAGTTGAAATTCTGCTTCGAAATTAGATTTTTTTATTCTGTTGTTCATTTTGACTTTGTCGTGTTCTTTCTATGATCTATGAGGAATCAGGATTTTCTAAACGTTTCGGTCTGTAAACTGGTCACAAGTTTGTGCTGTCTTTCTTGCTGTAAATACAAAGTAGGGAGAGAAAATGACAGGCGCCGGCTCAGAGTCCTGATTGACTTTCACTTGACCACCTGAGGTGAACGCCTCTGTGTCACTTCCTGCTGCCTGGGGCGAAGTTTCTGCCTCGTTCCATTGACGGTGCATGCAGTCACTCGTCCAGTCATAAATCCATGATCCAACACTTATCTGTCTTCTCCCAGCTGGAGGCACTGGGGAGGCGTCCTGATCACACCCTGGAACGGGAGCTTAACTCGGGCTCTGGTTTTCATGCCCAATCTGAACCTTCATCTCAAAATGTTTTGTCTGAATCCAAACTGAACCCGAACAAAAATGACTTAGCTGGCAATAGGCTTTAATTAGTCTCTCTGCTAGACAGTGACCTTACACCAAAAATGTTTTCCCTCTCAGTTCCTCTTGAGAGACCAGAGCAGAAGAGTCTCATTCCTGCAGAGACAGTCAACAGGACCAACTGTCACCATAAAACAGTTTCCTGTCTACCACAAATATCTTAAATATATTGAGTCTTCTGTCCACGAGCTCATTTTTAGTGGCTATCCAAAGCTTGTGGAATGCAGATCGATCAGTAAATTTAGAGCTTTGCCTTCAGGCTCAGCCTCCTCTGCACCGCGACAGTCTGGTACGACCGCATGACTGTTGCTGCTGCACCGATTTGCCGATCCTTAAGACCCCCTGAAGGTCTCCACTTGTGACTCACTACCATCAAACCACCTTTCTCCTGCAGAGCACCACGGCCTCAGACTTCCCCCGGCCTCTTCGCTCTGTGCTGCAGAGCGTCCCAGAACATGCCATCCGCAAATAGCCGCATGCAGTCACGTCTTCTCTAATTTTACTTTTGCTTTCTGTCCGAAAGAGAAGTTGGCGTGTCTCCTCTTTGTTGGCGCCATGAAAGACCCCCCCTCTGTCAGCGGGATGTTTTATTAGCGTTACCGGGGAGAAGAGGGGGCTCGCTCCTGAAATGATGTCATTATACCGAACTGCCACCTGCCAAGCACCTGCTGTCACACACTTTCTCACACACACACACACACACACACACACACACACACACACATTGAGTCTGTGGTATCCACTCTATGATAAAGGGCAGGCTTGTGTCTAAGCTGCTCACAGCTGTTGGCTTTGTGTGTCCGTCACCACAGCGGCAGGCGGTCACACCGACACCACAGGAGTCTATTCAGAGGGAAATGACAACTGTCACTCTACAGCCAGTTGTTACCACACAGTGCTATAAGGAGTTAGAATATTTTATTATACTCAGAATGGCAGTCACCAAGAGTATTGCATGTATGAGGAGTTTAAAAGGAATGCAGTTATTTTGGAGATGGGATCAACAGACAACATGCTGAGTGATGCTCGGCTGCATGCTAACACATTAGAATACACCATGTTGAGTTACAGTAGGCTGCTGCAAGATTGTGTCAAAATTTTAGCTAAATGATAAGAAAAGCAGCTAAATCTGGTAGAGGAGAAAGTTTATTTTCATCACTGTAAATTTAGCCAACAGGTTGATCAAACACCAAGCTGATCTCTAAAACTATGTTCAACTCTCCCAACAAGTTCAGCAGTTTCACTCGCAGTGTTTTTGCATCTGTCATCCTGTTTCTAATGAGCGATGAATACAGAGATCGCTGGTAATTGTTTTATTGTTCATGTGGATATTTCACATTCACCGATGTCCTGAATCAATACGGCATGAGATGATTGGCAGGAAGAGAAGACAGAGAGAAGCGTGCCTGTGCTTGCAGGAGGAGACATTAGTCATGAGAGGAGTGAACGCTGCTGCATACCTCCGAGTTGACTTGCAGATGTTTTGGGGTTGGAACGCACGTCTACCATTTGAGTAATTAAGCTGGAATGTGGTTGTCAGGGAATGCTGAAGGACACACACACACACACACACACACACACACACACACACACACACACACAAATGAAATCTGCTGTTCATTACCTGTTGAAACCCTGACTCCTCCAGGCATGTCCCGTCTTCACACTCCTGTCCCTCCTATTGACAGAATGTCATGTGAACTGAACTGTAACACTGTGTGTGTGTGTGTGTGTGTGTGTGTGGTTGTGTGCATTTAAATCCGTATCTCAGTGATGGGCAACATCTGCCTCCAAACCAAACAAATCACATGCCCTCACAGGGATTTATGACTGATATGTTTTGTATTAAGTGGCTGATTCACAAATTCTTCACTCTTCTATCTTGTCTACATACTTTCCGACAGCCCCTCCCTGCAGCAGTTTCCACCTTAACAAGATCTTTAGACCAGTAAGGCATCTTAAAAAAAAATACAAATTAAAAAAGGGGGAAAAAATGTTCCCAGTGCAGTTTCACCTAAATTTTCTTCAAACAGCTGTATCTGCAAATGAGGTGGATCATCATTGTCATTATCATCAAGAAAACTTGTTATCCAAGAATATTCTTAAAAGCCTATAGGAAACTTTTTTCTCTCTTGTCTTAAGAAAAATAAAGTGTTAAGACTCAGTGCTACACCAAATAACCTCAGATGGACAGAGTGTTTGAGGTATAAAACTGCCTTTTGTGGCCACATGCAGCTCTACCAGGCCTCAGCTTGGCCTGTGTTTGTATTAGTGTTTTGGATTAGGGATCAGATCAGCAGGAATGTGTTAAGAGATTCATCAGAGCCTGGTTTCTTAAACTATGGGTCAAGAAACCAAAATGGGTCACAGACCTACTTGTGGTGGGTTTCCACATGACAACAGTGGTAGTATTATGTTTTATGAGCGCTGAATCGTTTTTTCTCTCTGGTACAAAGTTAAAGAAGCTTAGTTTTTGTTGCCAGGCTGTAATCATCAGGAGGAATTTGTTCTTTATTGACTGAACTGGTCAAGTGAAGGTTAAATAAAAACGTGTTCCTCCTGGGGACCTTTATGGGGGTTCCAGGTGTCCCCAGAAAAAGGAGTTTAATTTAGCTTTAACTTTATCAAGCATAAATTTTGAGATGTAGCTCCTGTCAACGAGGGAGCATGTGGTGGAATGTGTGTCTGTGTTGGAGGAACTTCCAGCGTCAAATGCAAATAAATAGATAAAAAAATAACGTTTTCTCCTCCTCCTCCTCCTCTCTTTCCAGTCTCGTCGTCTCAGTGCTGTGAGCGTCTGCAGAAGGAGAAGGAGGAGGTTCACACTAATTTGGAGGAGGCTTTAAAGAGGCTGCAGGAGCAACACAAGGAGGAGCTGGTGCAGCTGGAGGACAGGTATGACACGACCTGACGGATGAGGGTTTCATTTCATTTGTCTGAAAAACTTTTCCCTAATATCAGTCCACTTTTGATTTTTTTTAATGTGTTTTCAAATGGTGAAGATACACGAAAAAAATCGAGATAATGGAGGATGTCTAATTGTATCTGTGTTTTTGTCTCATTTGTCTCAGATTGAGGAGTTTTTACCAAACAGAGTGGGACAAAGTCCACCAGACGTACCAAGAAGAGGCTGACAAATGTCGGACGCTGATGGAACAACAGGTCAGCGCATACACACACACACACACACACACATCAATACGCACACATTTCATCAAACTTGATGCACGGTTCACATTATTAGTGACTCCTTAGCGAGTTGTTGCACGTTAGTCTCGTTACATTTTTTCCCTCCTACGTCTTTCCCATAAAATCGTGTTTTATTATGAACTAATTACATACTTGAACATGAACAGCAACAAAGACAGCATCGTCATACACAATGCAATGTGATATTGGGCACACGGATTAAATTTTACAGTCGTCTGCTGCCGTACACCTCAGTCTGAGAACTTTTACTGCTGGCATTTTAGAAACAAGCATCGTTGACTTCATGTCGGCCGGAGTGTTTGTCTCATATCAGTTTTCTGAATATCAACCACTCTATCTGAGGTCACTGAAACATGTCAGCCAAAGACGCTGGCAGGGACGTTCAATTGAATCTGAATGTCTGAGCTGTCTAATGAGGCTCTTTGAGTCCAGTATTAAACATGGTGGCGTTGCCTTCAGAGACGCCCTGCTCAGACTGAGCTCTGATTGGTTCAGGGGAGGCCGGTGATGCCATAGTGCCGCTCATAAAGCTGTGATTTAGTGGCCCTCTGAACTCATAACCTGAGTTGGCTTTCCCTGTCTCACAAACACACACACACACACACACACACACACACATTCTCTTTCATTAACATTAGCACACATCACCCAGCTGCTCATAAAAAAAAATCTACCAGAGATTTATGGCCACTGTTATGGCTGCATCTCTGATGCTGCTGGTTGGCGTCCAACGCTGCAGCAGCATGAAGGTCGAGACGTGGATGGGAGGTTGAAGTCATTTTATACACGTGCAGTCACATGCATGTGGAGGCTGTGAAATACATGCAGTACTTTTTATCTATATGATGGTTCTTAACATGTTCTACTGTTGCAGTTTGCTCTGCTCTAATTTATACCCTGTTTGTCTTTGCTATATCTTCCGTGTTTGCTGCTGGAAAAACTCCAGTTTCCCCACAGTGATCATTAAAAGTTGATCTCATCTAATTTAAATCTTCAGCAAAGAAGCTGCAGTGAAGTCACAGTATGAAATACAGTCTAGAAAGAGTGGTTGTTTGGACACAGCAGGGGTCTTATGTTCTAAAAGCATATAAAATGGAGATGAGATGTGAGCCAGCAGCTGGAGGTGCAGATAACTCTTCAGCTGCATGAATCTTTGATGGACTGAGAAACAGCAGGTCCACTCACCAGCAGCTTTTTCAAATATTCAGCCCACATACTGAAACGGAAGGTACTGGAACAAAGATGAAACAGGTTGTGTTTCCCAAAATGAAAATCTGATGCAGGGAGCCATATGTAACACGTCAAGACGAAAAACAAAACCTCGACTTGCGGGCTTTTTCAGTTTGAGTAGTTTCAGGATCGGCAGTGATGTGGTGCATCAGTCCGTTTGTTCACTGTTGTGATTTGTGTCTTTGGTCTGCAGGTGGAGGAGCTGAGGAGCCGACAGGAAGCAGAGAGGAAGAACCAGGAAGTGAGTCACAGCCAGGAGATGGAGTCACTCAAACAGCAGTATGAGACTTCAGTACAAGGTGTGTTGAGGGCAATAATGAAGATGAAAAGTCTCACGGTTAAACACTTTTTTCAAATTTATAGCTGTTTTGAAGTCAGCTCTAATAAAATAATTTTATTCTCGATGCTAATGTGTTCCTGTGTGTGTGTGTGTGTGTGTGTGTGTGTGTGTGTGTGTGTGTGTGTGTGCATCCAGAGCTTAAGAGGAGCCAACAGACAGACCTGGAGAACCTGGAGAAAACGCTGAAGGAGACGGAAACTTCTCTTTCTGTAAGAGACTCTCATATATTCACATATGTGTCTACTTTATGTTTCAATAAAACAATAAAAATTTTAATAATACTTCAAAATCCAGTAGTCTATAAGTAATATCTGTGCATGGAAACAGGAAAGATGTTTAATAAAACAGTGAGTAACATCAGAGTGACTTCAAATGAGTGAGCAGGCAGAAATTCAGTGTTTTGATGAAGTGAACTTTAACAGGATTTTTTTTTCTTTGGTGGAGTCAAATGAGTCGCCAAATTTCTACTCCGGGGAAACAGCAGGAAAATTATAATTAAGATTCAAGATTCCCTGCAATTTAATTTAATTTCTCATCTGAAATAAAAAAAGCCTCTTGTCCAGAATGTCAGAATGTGATGCTGGAAGCCAAAAAGATTCCCCCCAAAAATGTGACTTAACTATCGTAAGCTGAATGCACATACCAGCAAAATCAGTTTTGGCTTTAAGAAAAAACAAATTCCTGCTGGAGAGAAATGTCGACACCCACCACATTATTTATGAAGCTCATAACATGTCCCATCTAGCATGCCTGAGATAAAAAACAAAAAACAAAAAAGTTATAATCCCTGCCTGTCCCAGTCCCAGGGGGAGAAATGTGGGATTAGTCATTTCATGTCTAATGCATTTCCCCTTGCAGATTATTTGAGAGTGGTTTTTATTGTCCTGTATATTGAGCTGCTATTTCATCACTCTGTGTAAAATTGAAGTGTCTGTGTGACTTTGTAAGAACTGAGACTTGAATATTCACTCCCTCTTCTCTTCCCTCCACACTTCTCTCCTCTCCACCAGGAGAAAATAGAGGAGCTGTTATCAGAGAAGGAGGCTCTGAACGAGAAGCTGAAGGCAGAAGAGGAGAGGAGAAAACGGATACTCAGTGATAAAAATCTGGTAAATAATAGCTCTGCCTCACCTTATATTTACAGCAGAAAAAATGTCCATAGAGTCATCTGTGACCACGAACATCTAAGGTTTAGGTAAGCCGGAACCTCTCCAAAGAAGATTTGGTGGTGCAGCAGCAAAATGTGGCACAAATGGGTTAAATGCATCATGACAAAATACAAAATATACTGAGGTAGAGTTACGAAAAAGGCAGATAAAACCTCTTTCGACTGATTGGCTAAGAATATCACCCCAGCTGCTTTCTGTTGGTTTATGTGAATTTTGCTGCTGATTTTTTCAAATCAAATCAAACTGATGCCTCTCTCTGGCCTCACATGACCCATACTGAACTGAAACCTCCACACAGTGAAGAGAAGAGCCGTGAACCGTCACAGAGGTGATGGACGAGAGACCAGATTTGATTTTCTCCTGAACTCGACTTCCCTCTGCTGGTCTGGGACGGCAGCACACTGAACTGAACTGAACTGAACTGAACTAATAATGACAGAGAGGGCTGGATGAGGTTCAGAAATGTGCAGGGACATAGACAATTATAATTGTCATATTAATAATAAGCATTTGTGTCACTTTTGTAAACACTACGATAAAGTGCAGCAGTATGTTCATCATGCTGGATGCATATAATAAAACAAAGCAAAAAGAAGAAATATACAGTGATAACATAAAATGCACAGGTGCTACATACGTCTCTTTACAAGTGACCCACATCTGATAAACATTAGAAACGCACACAACAAACATATTGAGGTCAGGATACGTTTTTGTTTTGTTTTGCTTTGTTAACATTTTCTAGTCAGCTGGTTAGCTGTGTAAATGCTGTTTCAGATGCTTTTTGAATACATGTTTATTTTCTATAGATTTAATTTGGATTGGTCAGGAATCTGTCCAGGTAACTGCCTTATAAATTACAATGTATCAAAGAAAATTCATCCTTGATTGAGGGAGGAACCAAGTGGCCCGAGTGAGGAGTTTTAGGTGGACGCTGCATCTTTGTTTATCTGTTGAATTTTGTTCCATATGTCCCGATGCCATAATGACAGTTGCATTATCCTCAGTGCTTTGTGTTTGTCCCGTCAACATCCTTCTCTCTGCTGCTGCAGCGACCCAGTTTCATTCACAGGGGTCGTTAAAGTTTCACCTGGCCTGATGTGACTTGTTTGTGTCCTGCCTGCAGAAGGACTCCCACACCGTTTACCTGGAGCAGGAGCTGGAGAGTCTGAAGGTGGTGCTGGAGATCAAGAACAAGCAGGTGCACCAGAAGGAGAAGAAGCTCATGGAGATGGACAAACTGGTGAGGGGAGGGGGGCGCGCCCACACACACACACACACACACACACACACACACACACACTGCATGCACAAGACACAAGACCTTGAGTATGCACACCGCAGTATCATGTGTGACCTGTGTCCTTAATGTGTTTGAAAGGTTTCTACACACTCTTACACATCCCAGTATGAACACACACATGCCTACATATTCACTGATGGGCTCACCTGTGTGTGTGTGTGTGTGTGTGTGTGTGTGTGTGTGATCCAGGTGGAGGCTAATGTGAAGCTCGAGGAGTGTCTGAAGAAGGTCCAACAGGAGAACGAGGACTACAAGGCCAGAATGGACAAACATGCTGCACTCTCCAAGTATGTACTCCTGTGTTTCTGTGTGTGTGTGTGTGTGTGTGTGAGAGAGAGTGACCCATCACTCTGCAGAGGCTTCAGTTTTGCCATCTGCTCCTACAGCAGGGCTTCTCCCTCCTGTCCCTCTCCTTGTGTCTTCGTCCTCCATCAGCATCAGAGTCCATGTGCTTCTGTTTCTTCTCTCTCCTCTCCTGGACTGTCAGATGGTTTTACCACACAGGACGATGTCTGCCACAAAGCTTTACCTGACAGTGTGAATATCAATTAATCAAATGTTAGTTGTAAAGCACATCTCATAAAATGGATGTAACTCAAGAAGCTTTACACAGAAAGATCAAAACAACGATTAAAACAAGATAAAAACGTCAGCCATCCTGAGCCCCGAGGAGCTTTAAACAAATGCTAAGCAGTTGATGTGATTCCTGTTCAGCTGCTGTGAAAAGATTTTGTGGTGTGGCTGTGGATCCACACAGAAATAGTTTCATGTGTCAGTTTTGCTTCCAAATGTGGGTTACTGTGACACAGTAAACCATCCTCTCCACATTACTCAGAGCTAAAGCTTTAGAAACTGTTAGCTTTATTCAGGTCAGTTTAGTTTATTAGGGACCATCAAACTAATTTAGCAAACTAATGTTAAAGTCAACATGTAAATAGTAGCTTGCAGCAGTGTTGGGGAATGTTACTTGTACATGATAGTGCTGCCTGTTGAAAAACGTAAAGAGTACTTGAGTGTTTCAAACAACAGAACACCTTTGCAATGCCTTGCACTTGTTTACTCTTCTTCTATGTTCTTCTATATTAACACTATAGTCAGTTATTATAGTCTGTAATTAGGTTGGTGGGTAATAACAGGAATGACAGATGCAGTATCTCCTTCTAAAACGTTACTAGTTACCACAAAAAAGTAATCTGAGTATTCTAACAGTTTTTTGTAATGCGTTACCACCAACACTGGCTAGCAGCTATGTAATACTAGCTGTTGAGCAAATAAGACGTGTTAAAGAATACTTAGTTTTGGGCAAAATACCCTTTTTCTGACTTACCCAGACTGAGACAAAATGTTCAATGAGATTTTCACCTCTGTACATCCTCTGGTTCAGTTTCTATGGGTAGCATTTCGTGTTAGCTCAGCATACAGACTTGAAGTCTACAGGAGTCATTAGCCTACCTCCTTCAAACCCGACTAAAATGCATCTTACAGCAACTCTGAAGCTGTCTTATTATGCACAGTATGTAAAAAAAGTATAACATTGGGGTTTTCCTTTAACTACAGTGTTAGTTAAGTGATCAGTTACTATAATTAGCTATCTAGCAGTATCCAAGTCACAAAACATCACGAAAATGATTATAATGATGAGATTGGCAACTCGTAGATTTAGAAAGGCAATCAGCTGTTGCCAAGAATTGAGGACCTCCAGTATGGCACTCAGGAGTGTTGCATCACCCAGCAGCCCACTACAGCTGTGTGTCTCCCCCTGCAGGCAGCTGTCCAGTGAGCAGGCCATGCTGCAGCAGACGCTGCAGAAAGAGTCCAAGGTCAACAAGCGTCTGTCCATGGAGAACGAGGAGCTGCTGTGGAAGCTGCACAACGGCGACCTGCTGGCGAGCCCTCGCCGCCTCTCACCCACCTCGCCTTTCAGCTCGCCCCGAAACTCCGCCTCCTTCCCCACCGCTGCCACCTTGTCGCCAAGATAACCCCACCACCACACCACAAC
>OMLF01000421.1:14172-25998 GCA_900302615.1 Holocentrus rufus | reverse complement strand
AAAACAGAAATACCACAAAATAAATTAAATTGGCTTCATTTTCCTTTTCTTCTTCAACACCTGTGGTGGCTTTTTGAGTGATGACTAAATCAGCCTCGGGCTAGATGCTGTTTTTTGACGGTTCATGAAGTGAGTAACAAGAACTGGGCTGGGAAGTTGAACAACTGAACTTTAGGGGAAAAGCTGCACACTGCAGCTTTAAACTCAAAATAGTATTTGTTTCTCTCACCACTGGCAGGAACATCCTCCCTCTCTTCCATGTTACCAAAGAAACGGAAATCACGACTGTCGTCGTCATCGTCCTCATCATCTTCGTAATCATCATCATATGTACTCTGTGATACTCTGACCTTCCTAAAACTGTCACCACTCTCACTGCACACACATGCACACATGGGTTCACACACACAAATGAACAAATATATGAATCCTAAAATTAGCTTTGATAATTTACCTCTAAATGTCAAAAGCAATTTAATATTTTATATCACTGACACCACTGTCACTGCACATAAATCACAGTTTTCACATATATTAAAGTCTGTCAGTTCAGCTGTGTGGTGGAAGGCTTCCTCCTTTATTTATTTATTGAACTAATGTGCTAATATTTCCAAATTGGCTGACACAAGTGACCGGTGTTGGAGGAGCTACACTAATTTAAAAGTATAGTTTTATAAGCTATCAGTTACTTCACATTGAAGAAGTTGAACTATAGCAAAGCTATACTCAGAAGACTTTATTTTAGAGATGAAGAGGTTAAATTATGAGTTTAATTAAAAATAGAGAAACTGCTCTGCATCACGTCTTCATACAGTTCACACATTTTGTCCCTGCTCAAGCTCATAGAGGAGCATGATCTAACTCTAAAAATATTCCCCCTTTCAAAGAGAAGACCAACAAAGTGTCCCCAGATTTGAGAAGGGGGTGTGTTTTGTCTAACATAAGAATTATGTTTAGGTGTGTATGGGTGTGTGTGTGAGCTCTGCATGAGAGACCACCTGAATGACAGACTGATTCACTGATTCACTAAATAGCTGACTGGCTGTCTGGCCGGCTGACAGCCTGAAATTTTGATTGATTTCATACCTTTCTCAATGACTGAATGGATGAATAATATAATCACTGAAACATAGAAAGAAAGAAAGAAAGAAAGAAAGAAAGAAAGAAAGAAATTACCTGCCAAAAGAAGTCAAGTCGTCTCTTTGCCTTTCCCCCCTTTGTAAGTCCATCAGGTCCTTGGCCTCTCCTTCAACCTCTTCTTTGTTGGTGTCTGGTCTGGTCTGAGCCTCTGCCTTTGGGGCTGTCTGTTGAGTTACTTCCTGGTTGGCGGTTGGAACGGGAGGGGCTTGCTTTGCATTTTGGCCAAGGGCCTGCCGAAGGATCAGATTCTCTGTTTCCTGGGTAACCTACAGGGGAGCAAAACAGAAAGATTACAAAGAAGCATAGAATAGCATTGTGATCTGATGCATCTGTCTTTGTATAACAGAGGAGAGTAGAAGTGGTTTTCAATCCTGCTCCTTGGGACCCAGAGCACTGCAGGTTTTCTATCCCAGCAGCTAGTTAATTACATTCACCTTGCATCCCAGGTATTAATCAGGCCCTGGGGGCAAGAGGAAAAACCAGCAACATTGAAAACCAGTGCATTAGAACAGAGGTTGAATTGGACCGGAGTAAAAATGAGGAGGGGACATCCATACATCCGTCCATCCATCCATCGGACAGACAGATGGTCAGTTGGACATTTTGTCAGTAGGTTGGTTGTGGCGGGGTATTAGTATATAAATGATAACAGTACCTGTATCTTCATGTCCCAGCAGCAGAGTTTACAGTTTCTGTCACACAGAACATTCTGCATCTTTTTTTCTGCTTCTCCTCCCCTGAGACAGAAAGAGAGACAGAGAGACAGACAGACAGAAAGATAGATAGATAGATAGATAGATAGATAGATGGATGGAGATACACAGACTTATATATAGATATACATATATAGATATGTAATTCATGTTAAGAGTACAATAAACTACTCAAGTTCTTACAATTTGCTGAGACTTCAGTTGGAGATGAAATATGGGAATATAAATTGAGTGAAAGCAAAAAGAATCTCAGATTCCTTGCTGTCCCCGTTCACAATACTATCTTTTCTACTACAACTACAAACATTTCCCCCACTAATAATGATGATATAGTGTCATGAATTACTTGTTGGACTCCCTGGTGCCCCAGGACACTATGTGCATGTTAACCAGTGAGTAGATGGTCAGGAGCAGGTAACCACTGGGAATACAGATGAAGTACATCAGACCATAGACAATCATACCTGGTGGGGAAAACATAACATGACATGACATAACATAACATAACATAACATAACATGACATAACATAACATAACATAACATAACATAACATAACATAACATAACATAACATATACTATAGTATAATATAATATAATCATACCAATTTCCTCTGGGTGTAGAATTGCTGTCACCATGTACATGATTGCCATGGAAACCAAAAATAAACCAGTGGGCGTCAGGAAGGTGCCTTGCATCACCATATCACCTATAAGGGGTGTGTGTGTGTGTGTGTGTGTGTGTATAAGTGGGTTTGGAGGGTTGACAGTACAAGAACAACAATAAAAAAAGTTATAAATGGTCCTGCTATTTGTTTTGTTTTTTTTTTTTTCAAACTATTTACTGTATTATTTATCTGGAAAAATCTCATTAATATATCATTATTTTAATTTTTTGACATTGCACTTATATAAAGATATATCTACTGACAGAGAACAATGTGGCTGCCATGTGGAAAATGCTCACACACACCAAAGAACATATATCATACCAAGAACATATATCATAAATGATGTATTTCACACACACACACACACACACACTATGATGAAACACTATGATGGATTCTTGGAGCTATACGGATTTATTGAGTTTCAGTGAGGTAATCCTCTAATATTTTCCTGCCTCCCTATCTGTCTCTCCCTCATCTCATTCCCCTTTCCTCGCCCATTACTTTATTAGACCTCTCTTCACCAGATCTTTATAATATGCAGCACCAAAATTCTTGAAGGCTTCTAATGAAGATGTAATTCAGATTTCTTAATAAGATCTCTTCATTCTGATTTCTTCATGGGATGAACCCCTGTATCTGGGGCAAAGTGCAGTAAAGCATCTTTGCTTGATACATGCTATTTTGATACGTGCAAAATCCAATTAAAATCTTTTCAAACTCTGGTGACAGTCATGTAGCTGCACGCCTGTACTCACCGATGATAGAAAAGAATGATGCGGTCATGAGGAATGCGTATAGCACACTCATAATGGCAGCGATGGTTATTTGGTTGTTAGAGTTGACAATAAAGCAGACGGCCATGTAGAAAACTGGAGGAACGCAAGCAATGATGATGGAAAGTGTCGCGGTGATCTTAAAGACAAACTGGAAAGCACCTGAGAGGAAGAGAGAGGGGAATAAATACAGTAATGATGCAACAGGCAGACATACAGGAGGAGAGATAACAATGGCATCACTCGTGATACTGAGGAGGTAATCTAAATAACATTTTTACCATTTCTCTGCCTTGTATATATTTGAACAAACAGCTGTAAGCAGGGTTTGATTTTTTTAAGCATCTCAAAAAATAAATGTGTCTCAAAACTGAGTCACACTGCACTTATAAAGTGAAATGAACAATTTTTCTGCCAAATGCTATGTTTATCCTATTGCAGATCTATTTACACAACTGAAGCAGTTGTGTTTAGGTATATAACTACTTACTTCTATTTTACTTGAAATTAGTGGTAAAGGGATTTGGGCTGGAACTGGACTTTTTTTTAAACATATACACACACATCACAGCCAAATTGGAACAGATGAATAAATTATATGAATAAAATTTTAAAACACAGGTACAGGTTCTCTTTACAAAAGCTAAAAGACCACATACAAGAAAACAAGAAAGAAATATAAAGACAAGTCGTCAACAACTAATCAAAGGTCATGACATAAAAGCAGTTCTATAAAAATGAGGTTTGGGAAGTGTGTTAGAATATGATACAAATTTAGGGAAGCTGTTCCAAAGCTGAGGAGCCGAAAAGAGAAAGACACGTTCGAGTGAGACAGGAACATGGAGAGATGCAGCAGTTTATGCATGGCTTGCTTTCCACAGAGCACTCAAAGATAAAAACTGCGGAATTTTTGAAGTATTCTTCAGAAATACACAACATTCAAAAACTCTCTACTCAGTTCATTCATGCTCGAAGTAGCATCAAAAATACACCTTAGTTTCTATTTAGTGGTTTTACATTGGGAAACAGTAACACTAACTGATTCATAGTGAATCGACTTAACATGGAGTTGAGTGGGAAATGGCCTACAAAAATATGATGACACTTAAAAGCACAGACTGTGGTCTACAACTAAGAAAAACTTAAAGGATGAAAGTAGGTGCAATAATCGTGTTTTTGACAACGAAACTTTGTCTTGTATTTTTGTTTTCTATTATTTAATTTTTTGGTGGGGGGTTTTTGCTGGAAATTTCTTCTAGGAAAACAAAATGTCTCCAGGGGAGGAGCTCCGGACTTCCCACTTCAACCTGGATTTTCATCCGCAGTTAAATTTTAGGGCTGGTTACGGCCCTGTTCCAAAGATTGCCTTTATTTACTTTCAGTAAAGTTTTATTTTTGTGCGTGTGCGTGTGTGATAATTTTTGCCTTGTTTTATATAAGGAAGCAGGATATCATTTTCGCTTACTGTTTTAGAATATATGTGCCAAGCCCTTTGAGACTGCAACTGTGATGAAGGATTTTATAAATAAAACCTGACTTGATATTATACCTCCATAAAGCAGTTACGAGTTTCGGCTGCTCAAGGGCACGCTGAGGGTAGTTTTGGTTGGACTGGAAATCATTTTAGTTTTCCGGCCAAGTTTTTGAGAATCATTTCTGGGAATCAGAGTTACTTACTTCCTTCTTGTGACTGTCATAAACCTCAGCGATTGCTTGAGTGACTCAACAGAAATTAATCCTGTCATATTGCTGTAGATAATAGTCTGAATGGTCAGTGAAGCAAGTCACAAGTTGCTGCTGAATAAATTCTAAGGAAGTTTTCTTTCCAAATAGCAGAAATGAGCTGTCTTGTCTTTTCCCTCATCAACCGCTATCAGCTAATCATTTACTAACGTCATGTGCATGTTGCAGGAATTTGACCTGATCGATGGTAGACAGTAATTACACATAAAGAGGAATAAAAGAAGGAGCAGACGGGAGATAAGAAAAAAATAGAGCAGAATAGACAGAATGAAGCAGAAGGGAAGAATCAGTGAACCCTCCCACAAACATCAGGGGCATAAAGACACAATCTAGAGAACATCTCGGGTAGAGGAGGAATACACCAGAACTGAACCAACCTGCTATCATAAGAGTCACAGAAGCCGGTCCAAGGATGGAAGAACCAACAGTGAACATCTGGTAGAAGATGTACAGCCTGGAGATGGAGCTGTTCCTCTTCACTGTCTCTGAACCACTGGGATTCAAGTCACAACCACAATAAGAGTTAATGTTTCTAATCATATTATCATAGAGAACATCTAAGGATATGCAGCCTGGAGCGATGACTCTGAACCAATACAAAAAGAAAATTATAGAACCATTCATTAGAAGCCAAATCAGAATATCTTATGAAGGCCAAATATAAAGTATGTATAAGATCCAAAAGATTTGTAAAAGTGTATGCTGGAGGTTATACATTATTCACTGGTTTTAAAATGTATGTCTTATTACATTTATCTCTGTTTCCCATAACTTAAGGCTTCTTTGTATATCAACCAGTCAAGAAACTAACCAATCAGTCAGCCACAGGGGGAAAAAACAACCAACCAATTCATCAACCAGCCAAACAAATGTTTAGTTTATTAGGTTTTTACCTTTATTAGTACTGCAGCTACCAGTATTAGTGCCAATGCTGATAATGCTGCATTCAATACAACTCAGAACCCCAAATTTCGCAAATTTTCCGATCTGCAACTTTGAGTTCACAATGTCAACTATAAAAAACAGATGCCAACAAGCAGCTCTGCGTTGATCTCCACGGGGTCCACCACAAGTGCATGCAGCAGTATTTTCTTGAGTAGTAAACAATGATGTAGTCTAAACAACAAAAGATTTGTTTTCTGACATTTTTGTGAACTCTGACATCACAGTTGAACTGAACTGGAAGAAGCTCTGGACTGTGAAATCCTACCCGAATTACCAAATTGTAATTCCAAGTTAGAATTGGCGTTTATTTTTAACAATTTCCGGGTTGAATTGAATGCAACATGAATCTCAGTAATGACAAACTCAGCGTGTTCACCTGTGCAGCAGGTCCAGTGTATTGGCCAGTGTAGAGGGTCCCCATCGTCTCCTCTGGTTGTAAAACTCTTTGAACTCCTGGGGGGAGTTGGTATATGCATCTGACGCGGCATTGTACTCAACACGCCATCCTTGTTGAAGCAACAAAGTACACAGCCAGCGATCTTCACCTGGAAAAGCACACAGACAGTAGATAAAGGACATGAAAAGTCAAAAGAAGAGAGGTAAGGAGACTGGCTAAATCAAGTGAGGGAAGTGTGTACATGTTTGTATATGTGTCTGCATGTGTGTGTGACCAACCTTGATCATACTGCACATATTCAGAAGCTCTCGTTGCGGTTGTCGTGTACCTCTTCAGTACATTGTCATCCATTAAAGCCGACCCTCTAAAAAGACTGAAGCATCCCGGACTGCACAGCACAGAGCCAAACACATGCTCTGCTGTCTTCTGCAGCCAGTGACCGACGGCATACTCAAACTTCTGGTACCACACCATGGGACCTGGGGTGGTAGACAGGTAGGTGGGTAAGCAGGTCGACCCAGAGTGGAATGAAAATGAAAAAGGAATGAAAATTTTGTTGGGGTGCTTTATAGAATTTCACTGGTCTTGGCATCCACTACCAAAATTCTGGTGTTGTGGCATCCCTTGTTGGGATCACCTTGATATACAAACACAGTCACACTGACTTAAGGATTATTTAGCATTTCAAATCCACCTGACGTGCAGGACTATGGGAGGAAACTCAGGCAAACTCACGGAGAACATGCAGGCTGCCCACACCCACACACACCAGGTCTGGGTGTTGCTATGAGGTGACAGCACTACCCACTGAAAAACCACATGATAGAGCATGAAAAATATACATTTCAAAACTTTTTACTCACCCATGCCAGTAGGGTGTATCCTACCACAGGCTGCACCTACATTCTCATACATCCTCAACCTGCCAGTGAAAACAAATTCTGCATTACTATTTTTGACTTTGCTTTCATTTTACAAACTAACCTTCTACAAAGTGAAAAAAATAGTTAAATGACTGAGTGACAAACTCACTGACTGGCTGACTGTTAAGTTAATTTTACTTTATTTGACATGGAAATCACAATAACATTGGAACATATAGAATAGAAGAGAGAAGAGAAAGAGAAATAAAGAAAAGAAACAACAACTGTGTAAACCGATGACTCACTATCAACCTGCCTTAATAAAAGTGTGGATCGACCAAGAAAATCATGGCTTCAGGATGAACATCTATGTCTACCAAAGCCTTGATATGAATGTTTTCCTCCACTAGACAGATAAATATTGCAGTAGTCAATTAATTAATTAAACTGTCCACTGGCAGCATCAGTGAGAGCCACAATAGAAGTGTTGTGAGTCCATCAGTTTGTTAGTTAACTAGTTAGATCATAAACTAACCTGTCAACCAGCAGAACCACGGCTTTAGGTTGGAAGTCAGTGTCTCCATCTAGAGCCAGGATGTAAGTGTGGTCGTCTGAGATGAATTTTCTCTTGGAGTCATTGTCATACTGAGGCAAGACGTAGCTCTCACCATCCAGAGTGATCATACTGGCTCTGCATGGGTTGTTCTGACGCTGGACAGAAGACACAGATAAATCAGTAATATGTACACAATTTATACAGAAAACATGCAAACACGCACATACATGCACACATGATTCAGACACAAGCTGATTTTTGGTCTTACTGTGATTTTCTGTGGGTTCTTGACGATGTAGCCCTTCCAGCCCAGGAGATAATACAGGTACATAATCTGAAAAACAGAGTCACACACATGGTGTAAACAACAGCACTGAGTACATGGGGTCACAATGGGTCTTCCTAAACAGGCCTCATTCACTTTGTTGAGTATCATGGCAAACACAGAAGAAAACAAGGTTGGATAAAAACAGAGCATGAACTCTCATGTTATGCTTAAAAATTTCATTAAAAATATAAGCCATCAGAATATAGAAATGACACAGGGGCAATTGTCATAACTACGGCCACATAACTCTTTGCGACAGATATTTCCGGTGTTGTTGTCTTTTTATTTTGCTGCTGTTCATTCATTTTCAGCAAAAGCAAAAAGAAGTAAAATAAGAAAAAAAAAAACCCTGCGCTTTGAAAGTCTAGTTGTAGTTAATTTGACTGTCAAAGTGATTTTCATAATGTCCTGACATATATTAAACTAAATGCTCACTAGGAGTAATGCAAAATATTCTTTGTTTAATGAAGAAAAACATTTTTCTCAGCAATGTGCTGCATCACACATACAGACACGGCAACTAGGAGCTGCCCAGAACCACTACAGTATCTTACTGCGGCTCTACTGGAGCAGTCAGTGGTTAAATATTTTCCTCAAGAGCCTTGAGGATAGCTGTTAATAAAGGACAGTGTTTCCTGTGCTTTCCCAGTCCAGATCCTCTCAGCCCAGACCATGTTTGTCTTTCTGATACATTGGGTTTGTTTGGTGAGGTAGGTGTAGAGCATGACACTTTCAGAATTAACACCCCCCTCCTCCTCCATACCTGAGACCATCTTTTCTTGTTCCTAATGAGCGCTTTGTCTTTCAGGTGAACGTACAGCATGTTGCCCTCTGGCATGACAAAGACCAGCCTGCCTCCATAGGGAGTCTCTACGATTGACACATCGTCTGGTTCTTTGTTGGTAAACACCCTGGATGGACAGACGGTTGGTTAGATAGGTAGATAGATAGATAGATAGATAGATATAGATAGATAGATAGATAGATAGTCTCACCTATAAACCTCTATGACCACATGGACTAAGTCAGTCACGTATTCATTAACCAGCCTCTTTTCCGAGTCCTTTTCAGTCATGAAAGCATCGTCCACATAAATGTGACACTCAAAGTCAAAACAATCCTTATGTTCTTCCTTAGGATCGCCTCGATAGCGGTCAAACCTGAAACATGGCAAAAATTAACAGTTTCAGAGACATAGTGTATATTTGTCACTTGAGACATTTCTTGTGTTGTACTAAATTTAAAAACAACACATTTTTCACATTTACTCTTTGAGAGAAGGAAATAATACCAGGAAGACTCATTAACTTGTGAATATCACATATCATTAGCAAATGAGTTGGGCTTTCATTAAACTCTAATTCACAATTTATATTTCAAATTGTCTGACATGAAAAAATGTCGGTAGTCTTAAAAATCTGTAAGGAGAGTATTTCTGACCTGAACATGGATGTGAGGATCTTGAGCATCTCATCATAAGTCTCGTGCCACATGGTGGCACATAGGTAGATCACACAGTTTTCTATGTCATCATGGCTGGAGAGGAGAGATTTTAACACAGTTTAATTTGTGAACATGAAGAGCTCTCTCAAAGTGAGAAACCAGAGAACCAAGACTCCAAGAACCAAGACTCAAAGCTGTTATGTTAAGGCCACCATCTTCTAAGGGTCAAAAATATTTAATCAGGGACCCTCTGAACTACTGTGTCAAGTTTTTAACTGCTGCAGTCACCTCTCTTGGTTTCGGGCTCGGGCCACCTTCATCTTGGTATTGAGTAGCAAGGACAGGTCAATGAAGGCCGACTCGTAAAGACGACGAACAAACAGCTGGGAGGTTCTCTCTATACGTTGCACCTGAGAGACAGGGGGAAATGTTTAGAAGTGTTTTAGCTGTCTGTCTATTTATCTGTCTTTTTGTTTGTTCCTGTCAGAAACACTCCTACAATCATGAAAATTGCTGGTTTTTGTGTCTTTGTGTGTGTGTGTGTGCGTGTGTGTATGCGTGTACATGCACATGTCCATACCTTGATCTTCCATACGTAGTAAGTACATGTGAGGAAGCCTAACCACATACACACTCCCTCCAGGGCCAACATGGTAAATGGCCATGTCATGTAGGAGCTGTTGATGAATGAATGAATGAATGAATAGATTACACAGATAGAGCATAGACCATTTTACACACACATACAGCACAATTGTAGGCCATACCCGTACTTACCTGTATACACACACAAGATCCAATAAGATACCACAGAAACTGTTATACAACCCCTCTTATCCTCTTCACAGACACACACACACATCCACACAAACACACACCTGTTGAGAGAGGTTCTGCAGATGCTCCTGGTGATTTCCAGCAGGACCATTGGTGTTGTGTTCTTACTTTTCAGGTAGATCAAGTTGTCACAGAAATCTAGGGATGCAAAAACATGCAAAGGCATAAGTATGTTGGTGATGAATACATACACATGATGTACTATTTTCATTATGTCTCTTTGTTTATGTGTGTTGGTATGTGTGTGCCTGTTTGTCACTCTATTTTTGGCAACTTTTGTTGTTATTATTCTCATTCATGATACAGAGTTTTTCATTTTTATTTGAAACATAACTAAACTAAACCAAACCTCAGTATTAGAATGAGATTAAGATAATGAGCTCACCTGTGATGTTTGAATGGTTCTCTCCACCCAGTTCTTCTGCTTGAGTTAGGAACAGCACTATCCCTAACACTAGCACTGCAGGTCCTGTGCAAGATACTGGCAGAGCAAAACCCATTCTGACCGCATGGATTTTACAGGCCACCACTCCAAACCAGTGGCATGCTGCTGAACAAAACGCCTGAGAGGAGAGCAGAGGAGAGGAGACATTTGAGACAAATCAGTTTGTCAACATGCAGAGGTTTTTCAAAGCTAAACACAAAAGGACCATGAGAATCAAGGAATCAATTAATCTTTCTATCTTTCTATCTATCTATCTATCTATCTATCTATCTATCTATCTATCCATCTATCTATCAGTTTAGATTTTTGTTTGCTTACTTACCTGTAAGAAAAACAGCACTAGTCCTGTTTGCAGTAATTCCAATTTATAATTATGCAGGTTAAAGTCAGACCAGACGATAGAGTTCTCAATCAGGGCATAGTAGATCAGGTACACTCCTCCTATAATATAAAATGAAATAAAATAATTGAAAGTATAGGTATATATAGCACTGGTAAAGTAAAATTGAATAAAGTAGAATGAAATGACAAAACAGAGTAAAAAAGGACCCTCATCACAGCTGGACATAGTCTATTTGTAACTCTGACATAACTAAACAAAGAAATCTTTTTACAGTTTAACACGGCATAATACAGTTTCCAACACTTCCAAGTAATGGTGGACACTGGTGATGAAGTTCAATAAAATGTGTCATTTCGTTATTAGCATGGTTTGTGAGTGGGGTGTGCACAGACAGCAGTGTGCGATGATTACCTATCACCAATATTCTCAGTATGCTGGTGATGACAAATACAAAGTCCCTGAAACCATCCAATTCAGACAACACGTCCTGGAGAGAGAGAGAGAGAGGGAGAGAGAGAGAGAGGGAGAGAGAGAGAGAGAGAGAGAGAGGATACAGTATGTTTATGCCAGGAGGGGTTGGACGATCAAGGGGGCTTCATTCATATTTCCCGTTCGTTGGGAGCCAG
>OMLF01000421.1:0-14152 GCA_900302615.1 Holocentrus rufus | reverse complement strand
ATTCAGAGATTTATTTACTCAGAGAATATTTATTTACTCAAGGAATATTCCTCACAGAAAAGGTTGAAATCCATCCATCCATTCGTCCTTGCCCCCTGAAGCACCCATTATAATTGGCAAGTTTTCTGGTCTGATTTCATATTTTAATGTGGAATGTCCTCACCTTTGCTTGCCCGATGTGCTGAAAATGATGCCTGTGCAGTATTCCGTCTTAACTGTTGACACGTTGTGTCATGTTATGCTATGTGCTTCTTTGTGTTATGCTTTGTGATATCTTGTGGTACTGTGTGCCTCTGTGTGGACATTTGTGGTGATAAGTACAATAGGATCCATTTGGGATACTTCCTGTTGTGAACTGTTATTGAATCAGGTTCAATTTCAGTTTGCATGCCTTGCCTCCAAATAAATAGCCTGGCCAGACTAGAGAGACTGTCTCTCAAGAGTCCAGAAAGGCTCTTCTGATCTCGTCAGCTTATTATGCAGATAATGTAGCGACTCTGGTTGGAAATAACCAGTTGAAACTAACAAATCATGATGATAGTTATTCTGTAATTGACAGTATAGCAAGTTGAGAGGCAATCCAATTCTCATTCATTGGACTGGCAGGTGTGGGTGGCGATGCTGCTAATTCAAACATGAGTGCCAATCAAAACCAGGTTTTGAGTGAACTAGTCCAGTGTTCAAAATGTGCCTGTTGAAAGGGGATGATTGCTTGACCTGTGCTGCTTGGAGCTTTCTGGTGCCTGCAGTGTGTGTCGGTCAATCTTGTTTGTTTCTGCTGGAGTTTGCTGCTCTGCTCCGACAACGTTAGTCTGTGGGTGATGTGAAGTTCTCATATACTTCATGTTTGTCTCGCAAAGGTAAAACATAAAATGCTCACAACTGCTGTCTTTTATGACAGTGAACTACAAAACTCTTGCATGTGCACACTTTGAAACTCAAAGTGTGTGCATACTTAAGACTGTCCACTGTCCTCGTAGTTGAGTTTCGCCTTTTTCGTTCTGCTAATCACGATGATATTTAACAATTAGAAAATAAAATGTTGCTGCTTTCTCGAGAACGGCTCATCTAAAAAATTTCCCACTTGACACTACACTTCCTTGGGGCCTCAGCAACACACCAGCCAAGTGTGAAGTCAACCAGATGAACAGCTGTTGTGAAAACTGAAGGACAGACATACCGACAAAGACTCTTACATTTATAGTTAGTTAGATACTGTCAAATGAATGGAGCCTGTTCAGACACTGTGGTCCAGACTAAGATGTGACAGCTCCTTGCTGTCCCGTACAGTCAGTAAATCAGGCTGACAAATAAGCATTATGGGCTTCACATGTAAACATATACATGACCCCTACATGGGCAAAGAGGCTTTATTCATGTTTTCCACTCATTTGCCTCAGAATGGTCTTTTGACCCTGGGGCCTCTGAATTACAGAATTCAAGTATACATACCTCTGATATGATATTAGATAATAATAGGAGCAGTTTTCAACCTCTTATTATTGTTTGTAAGCTACTGTCACTTACAGTTTGTTCCCCACATTCCCGCTTTAAGGGCATATCTGCTTTTTCAAAGGGCACAAAGCAGGACTCCTGCTCATGCATTCACATTCACTGACTGGAGGCTGGAAAAGGTCTTGGTGAAGTTTTAAAAAGGAGAGGTCAGGGCAGGCTACATATTTGTAAATTAAAATATATTTCAATGCGTTCATGTTTGTGTATGTTTATATATGTCCATTCCTTCCAAAGCTAAATCAAATTTAATTCTCTCACTTTTTTTGTACTCATATTGTAACTCTTGACTGTGACAAGTGAACCTGGCCATCTTTACTCGTTTAGCACAAACACAAAGCTATATCTCATTTACAGCAGAGAGATAAAAAGTGTAATTGAGTGCCTTGAAACCTAGGGAGATGAGAGGAAAGGGAAGACGAACTGTAAGTTCGTAAGTAAGGAAGTAAGGAAGTAAGCAAGTAAGTAGCGCCAACGAGGACAGACGTTTCAGTCGGTTGAAACTTTGAAAAAGTTACCAAGAGAACAGACTCTTTTATGTTGGCTAGCTTACCAAACTGCTAAGCGTCGAGAATTATACCAAATGGATAAAGGAAAGGTGGTTGGGATATTTTCCAAAATTAACGCAAGCATTATAAAACTGTATGGACGCCGGACAATCTTGTATGAACTGGATAAGGAAATAAACGTTAATCAGCTACGTTTGCCTAGCTGTTAGCCAACGGACTTTCTGGGACTAGCTTAACTTCCTCTTTCTCCGAGCTTGTTTTGGAAAACGTGCTTGGTGCTTGGTGAGTCAGTTATTGTTCATACTTCACACGGTCTTGTCCTGTATTGCTTTACTATAAAAAATGCTGAGTTAAAAAAAAAGCTTTGGCAGGGGACGTTAACTGTCAGAGTCACATCTTTTGCAAACCTCCTTTCTTTATGATTGACGTGTTGATTTTGCGTTTACTGCCAATGCTAGAGAATATGTTACTGCAGATATTGGTGAGATTTGATTACACTTTGTTGGTTGATTGTTGTGGTTTCCTTGTCTGATTGGTTAACTGTTCTACCAAGCACCTTTTTCCATTTATGGCAACTGAATATTGCTAACAAAAGTCATTTCAGTGCCAGGTGATTTGTTTCTTGTGGACATGATGCATTTAAAGTATACCAGAAGTTGTAGGGTAACCATCAGGTACATTAGTCTATGAAAACTAAAAAGTTGAGTATGTGTATTTGAATGAGTGAAAGAGAGAGTACATTTCATTTGTGCTAAATTAATATAGAGGCCCTTTACACTTGCCTAACCCCACTTTGATGGGTCCTCTATTAAGTTATGCAGGGAGGAGCATGCTCCCCTTTGCAATTCAGGGCAGGTGTTTTAAAATTGAGTTTGCAAATACCACCGTGTAATTTTTAAGCATGTCAAAGGCGTAGTTAAAGATAGGACCGCTTTATAAAAATTCCAACTTTCATACAAAAATCCCAGTTTGATGGCTGATAAGGGGATAAGGGGATTTTCTAACTTTGTGGTTGGAAGTGAAGATGAAGAGCAGCAGGTTTTTTAAAGGATGATTCTACTCCCAGTTTCAGTTCCTCTTTGCCAACCCTGTAAATTTGAAAGTACAGCGCTGTGGGCTTGGAGAGGAGCAGTGGAGAATGGGAGATAACTCAAATACTGTCAGGCACACACCATATGATATCACAGGTATCCCAATTCTCAACCAAGTCCCAGACAAGTTGTCAAGATTGGAAGGAAAATGGCCTGTTATTGCTTGCATAGTGTGAGAAGGTCAGCATGCTATGTCCTGATCTTACGATGGAGTATGTCAGTTATTTTCAAACATGTTGGATATTTTTGTTGTTGGTCATGAGAGGGCATAATGAGGTGATATATCACATTGGCCAATTAGACTGTATGAGGATATATCATCACTGTTCACCACACAGCAGACAAATAGAGTGGACATGATTGCCGCTGTGATAATGAAAGCTGTCTCACCTCAACTTCTGTTTGTAAATCCAATACTCATTGCTGATTGCATAGACTAACCGTGTACTCTATGCATCCAAACCCTTGTCACTTTCTTTTCATCTGCATGTATGCATGTGCAAACCAAAACTGTTACCAGATGATGCATTGTTGTTATTCTTGTCAACTCCCGTTTGAAAGTCTGGACCGTGCGGGACTATGTCTGTCCCCTTGTAGTTGAGTCTGTTGTGGAAACCCATGTCACTGCCTCATTTTAAAGTGTGTCCACTATTATCTGTAGCTTGGTAGCTTGGCAAATGTGAAGTGTCTTGCAAGACATGGTTGTGTAATGTGAATAATTTTAAGGTTTGCCATCCCATTCAAGCACCATACCTGCATTTTGTTAGCAGCTTGTAGAGGGTTTTCCCACCAGCAGAGGGAGACAAGGAGGGAAGAAAAAATTGCAACTCCAATGTATATAAAACAGTCGTCCTCCTGTGTGTCCACATATAATGTTACACGGACGTAGTAGTCAGTTCCCAGCAGGCAGTAACCTGTTAGAGAGGCAGTTAAGTATAAATTAGTCCCTCTGTCCTCAAGCAGTGACACAAGGACGCTAGTTTTCAGTTCCGTGGAGGAAAAGCTCTTGTCAATCTGTTAGAAAGCTATTTCCATGATAAATGCAATAGTTGGGAAATTAGTTACCTGGTTAATTAATTTGTTTGTTGGTGCGTGAAATAAGCAACAATTTTAAACTTGTTAGTTACATAGTTCTCAGTTATTCAGGAGGTCAGTAGGTAGTGAACAGTTAATAAATTAAATAACTTGTCAGGTTTTGTTTACACTCCAGCTAAAAGTGGCCTAACTTAAATTTGTTTTTCTTTCATATGACACAGTTCTGATAAAATCTAGGAGTCACACTTTTTCAATTCAGATCTTAGCACATGGATATGTGGTACAAAAAAAGAAATCTCATATACCCAGCAATTTGGAATTGATCATGAAGGGCTAAGTTGTCACAGGCTTAGTCAGTCACAAAGATATTATACTTAAGTTAAGTTGAGAAAGAGGCATCAAGGCAGAAAGAGACAAACAGGCTAACACAGAGACAGTAAAGTAAATACATAGAACGTTACCAATAATTATTAGAATGAGAGAGCAAATGGGGAACACAATTTTCCATGTCTCTCTCTGTAGTCGGAGTGCGATCTGCAGTATGGAGGACACAATACAAACTCCTCCGCTGATGAACAGATTGGTCAGCACGTCAAACTGAGGCATGACGATGAGCACCAGGATAGAGGTGCCTAGAGACACCAGACACTCAACAACACAGATCTGGTGAAGATACAAAGTGGAATTTATACTTCATTTAAGTTAAATATTTGTATAACTTTACAAATTAGAGAAGATACAGAATTGGATAATAAACAAATTATCAGTTTTATGTTAAACTAGACAATGGAAAGAATGACAATAAGTGAATGTTAAATACCAAATAGGCAACATAATGACACTATATAATTTATAAAAAACGTACATATCCCATGGTCCTCATGTTGGGCTGTACAAAGTTCTTGAAGGCGCACCTCCACAATGACTTCATAAACACCAGGAAGTTAGGACAGACTAGGCAGAACACCATCATCAGCATGTAAAACTGTTTTTCCTTTGGACTACGCATGGACGTTGGACTGGACAAAGTAGACAGCACCAAGAGAGATCCCTGATTAGACAAAGACCAAAAAATATGTTAAAGACAACCAGGAAATTTGGACAGATGAGACAACACAGGGTTTCAGGGCAGCTCCTGTGTGGAAGGACTTGAGAAATTACGGGCCTGTAGGCTTGACAATGACAGAATTGTCACTTTTTGGTCAAGCAGGTAACTAATATTCAGTATAGATGTTGAGAAGTTCTACATTGGTGTTGTATTTCTTGCTTTGGCTTGTTTGCTGTCGTTTTTTTTGACTGCCATTTTAGTCCCCTGTAAAGGAACATGTTTGGTATTGGTTGGCCACAGCTGCATTTACATGTAGGTAACTGATGGGCCCCTGCCCCTATATGTCCACTGGTTCGATGGTTTGCATTTTGTGTTAGTGTAACATAAAGACTTCATTAGCTCAACTTTGTCAAAGTGAAAAAATACTAGTTTACTATGGCAGCAACAATAACTCTGGTAGGAACTATAACCACTTAACATAAGTGTTTAGCGGTTATAGTTCCTACCATGTAACTTCTCCTAAAAAATTAAATAAATAAATAAATAAAAAAATTCCAAGGCATGTATAAATACACATAGTAATGTCTCCTGTAGATTTTAAGTCTTTATGCTAGGCTAACATAAAATGCTACTTATAGAAACAGAAGCAGTGGATGTACGGAGGTAAAGATGGTATCAAGCACCTTGTCTCAATTTGGGTAAGTTGCTCAGAGAGAGAGAGAGAGAGAGAGAGACATGCAGAGAGAGGGGTAACAACGAGGCAGAGAGTGCCAAAGATGAAAAATTGAAATAGACGCAGACAAAGAGGTATAGACAACACAAACACATCTATAATGAGAAAGTTGGGGAGAAACAGATACAATATGCAGAAAGACAGAAAAACCAGGAGAGAAGCAGATGGGAGGGAGACAGACAGATCCAGACATAGAGTGACTGAAAGAGAGGATATGAAAGAAAGAAACACACAGGTAGACAAAACACACACAGAAACACAGACGAAGAGATACACAGAGAGTTGGGTACAAAGTGACAAAGTGATTCTGGGCACTGCCCATGCCATAAATCCCTCTATTGCTATCGTACATGCTTCCTCAAGCATAGGCAGGCAGAGGAAGATAAAGCTGATGTTATCATCTGAACAGAAAACTATTAAACTAAATGATGCTCTGACGAACTGTCTCACTGTATAAACAACTACTGTTTAACGTGATATAATATTCTGTGAGTTTTTTCATAGAAATAAATGTTTTACTAGACTCTATGATCAGACTGATGCTGTTTAACAAAGGAGTGATTCAGTATGTAACCAATTCATGAAAGCATTAACATTTGCTGTTCTAAACACCAGGTGATGGGTACGTTTTTCCTGCGAGGGGGAAAAAACCCTCTGATGCACAAGAAGTGATAACAGCAAGGAAGTGTTACACTAGAAAAAATAGGAGTCATCTTTTGTGCGTACTAAACTTAATTGTATTATTAAACTTAACAGCAAAACAACCTTCATTGCCCTTTTCCCCTTTTCTGCTGTTCCGCTCTGCTCCTCCTGTTTCTCGCTCTGTAATATTTCTGCTCCCTTTAGTCTCCCCTTCAAAACAAAATCTATTCTTGTAAGAAGCTTTAACATGAAGTCACTTTCCCCTCCCATTAAGATGAGATGTCTCTCCTTCCAACCTGACAAAATATGAAACACAGGAACAGCCCTAAATTCTGCCGGTGCTAACAGACAGCCATAATCAAACAACCTGTGCCTTTTATCCTTCCCTTCAAAACAAAAGCTGTTCCTAAATCACAGTGCCATCACGTGTTCTTATTTTTTTGTTTCCAGAAGTAGCAACAGCAGTTTGTTTGGGAAATGAGGACATGGTAGTTAGTATGAGTCACCAAGACTGAGGAAAAGAATAAAGACAAAGAAAGAAAAAACAAGCCAAAACAAAACATCTTGGATTACCACTTTAGCGATGACCACGATACATCTCTTAAAACCACTGAAATTGTGGTTCCATGAAGTGCTTTTTAGAACAGTGAGATATTTGACATTGTGAGTATACTGATAGTTGTTTATACTTATTTAGTAATACACTCAGTTCATGTAGACTTGAGAGTTTACTTGATCAAACCTCTTACTGTGGCTACACTGGCTGACTGCATAAACCCTGAATGAACTGATTGGGAGAGTTAACATGATAGGGTTATTTGAAGACAAATAGACAGATAGACATAGAGATGATCATACCTTAGCTACAACAGCGCTGACCAGGACAGCCAACCCCACTATAACAGCTACTAGATACTGGGCCAGTTGGAAACATCTTCTCTTAGATTCCTTCTCAGCTCCAATGGGGTTCAACTGGAATGGATCCCATGTATCCCTAAAACACACACACACACACACACACACATATATAAGCATAAATACACACATGCACATGTACACCCAGTGACTTCAGCTGTCAAGGTTATCCTAGCCAGAACTAAAATGGCAGTTTATTGCTCGGACATGTCAGAAAAAAAACACCTAGGTAGTTCTGGCAATCGGAGGTAATGTCCTGAGGCAAAAGTGATTTGGCTTCATTCAAAATGGTGGTTTACCGGTGATAGCCAGCGAAATATTGTCTACTGCTGAACTTTGAACCATTAGAGCATATAAGTGAGGCAATGAAACAAAAAACTCAAAAGTCAATGAAATCTACAGCCAGATTTCAGAATTACAGCTGATGAGATTAACTCACTTGTAACATTTGTATTAAGGATTTTGTCTGGTCACAATTGCAGGATTTGCCCACTGTGTTAAGACTTTGCTTCAAAGACTCCTCATCTTGACCCTTTGGTTGTGTCACACTGTCTTTAATGGATATTAATCAGTTTCCCATCTATTCTCAGAATAGGCCGATAAACATATTGATAATATTTAGGTGCTGCTGTACTTTTTGTGTTGGTTTCTGTAGTATCACCCAACAAATTTCCAACTGGTACCTTACTCAACCTGTCCCTGTGTCGTGTCTTAACATGTGTCTAATATTATCATTTTATTTCAAGCTGATTTCTACTTTGTTAGATATGATACATTGGAAATTGACTCGAAAGATATGACATACAGTAGATGGAGCAGATGATGTGCAAGGATCATAAGCTAGATGTGAACCTAAAATATCACCGGTATGTGGGTGCTGCCTATCCTGCTGAGTCATGAGGACACCACCACCATCACCAGATAAACTTGTTTATTACAGCCTAGTGTTTGCACAGTTAAAATAATGATAAGATGATGAACTGATGACAGCTGTAATCGGGGTGTGGAGATGAACTAATGGCTGTTGAGCTATCATCTCAATGTGATATGTGCATGCTTTTGCATATAAATGACTGGCCAACAGTTTGTTGGAATGGAAGGGAATCAACATTTTTCCTACATGACAAACTGGCCAAACATTATTTGGCTTGGATGTTTGGTTAAATTAGGCCAGGGATACCTTCAGGAAGCTTTACAGTAAATTATGAGTATGTATCTGTACAACATACAAGTCCTAATACATGCATTTTGTCATAGGGGTCAGGGTACAGTGTCACTATGTACTTTATATGTGAAGATGATGATGGCAATTGTAGAATTATTATCAGGGTGTGGGTTGCCTCACTCTATAATTGATCTTTGACTCTGGTTTCGCTATAGCAGCCATTAAATAATATTAGCAAGTCAAGCTGAATCAGCTGTACTGCATGGTCACAGCGTGTTGTGGTGTGTGTGTGTGTGTGTGTGTGTGTGTGTGTGCGCGCGCGCGTGTGCGTGCGTGTATCTATGAATATGAGTTGGTGGTAGTTTAATGAAGTTAATTAGATTTTTTTTTTGTTTTTGTTTTTGTTAACTAGTGCACCAACCTATTTTGGGTTGTATAAATTAAAAAGGAATCACATTTAATCCCCTATTACACTTTTCTAAACACATTTAAAATGGATGCATTAGTTTGGAGATATGTATATATTTACCCTTGTTAGAATTTGGATAGGGGACATAGCACACAAATATATTTTTTCTTTATTTTTCCAGGAAGATTGACTGAAGATTTATCCTCTTTTCCAGTGACACCTTACTTAACATTCACACACTTACAAACGTTATAGTGATACTGTCTAATTTTTTTTATTAGTTTGCAAAGTATTATTTTTTCCCCTTTATCCCCTTTATTTATTTTTTACTGTATCTTGTTTTAGTGTCTTTTTAAATCCCATGTGAAGCACTTTGAATTCTCTTGTGTTCGAAAGGTGCTATACAAATAAAATTGCCTTGCCCTGCCTTAATTAAGAGGAAATGGAATTTAAATAGGCTATATTTTCATTATTTTTCCAGGAAGATTGACGGACCATGTATTTTCTTTTTCAGTTATGTTTGTTTCAGATTCACAAACTTAGACACATTGAAGTGACACGATGCAATCTTTTTTTTCTTTTTTTTCTTTCTTTCTTTTTTTTTTTTTTAGTTAATTCAGTTCTTGAGTTTGTACAGAACAAATTGGACTCACTGGCACTTCAGTACACCAAGTGGTTTCACTGCTTGAGCCTCAAATGGCCTTATGCAACCAGTCCCCACCCCCCCTCCACCTCCTGGTGTTTACACATGCACAAGATGAAAATTGCTTACTGTACACACGTAGGAATTTTCACCCATTTTCCCACCCCTAATCTATACACTGCAGCTGAGTATACCACAAACATACTGCCAGATAACTTTAGATTTGATAACAATAGGCTTTACAGAAAAATTTATACCACAGCCCCCCCCATCCCCCTTTTCTTTTAGTTTGAGCTTTTCATAATCATTTAAGCAAAATAAATGAATGGAAATAGAGGTCATTTTTACCATAAAACATACTTCTCAGCTCATATACAGCAGCTTGTATAGAATAATAGAGCATAAAATTACATGTATTGGATAGAATTGCATAGAAGCTCCTTCAGGATACTATATAGTCTTTACATGTGCCAACTGAAAGACAGGATACTTGAGTATCCCAGATACGACTTGGAATAAACAGTAGTTTGCAAGTACACAGCGTTATTATTTGCAGGAGTGATATCAGACTTAATTAATTGTTTCCTCACATTGTAAATTATGCCAAATGGAAACCTGGTAATACAGTATTTTTATTATATTTAACTCTGTGAACATTTAATCATAATATCCATGACAATCCTAACAATCAACTTCCTACTAGTGATAAAGGGATTAATAAACTGTGATTGACTTCCACAGGACTACAAAGCTGGTAGCATGGTGTAAACTTCAAAGTAGAAGACTTAATTCTTAGGTAGTTTAAAGAATTGGGGCTCAAGCCAGACTTATTGGCTCCCACAGCTTCCAAATGCTTCTGCCTAAGTTTGTACTTTGAAAGCACTGAAGGTAGCAAAAGATCTTCAGTGCCTGCGTTTGCTGAATTTGATAAATCAGTTTCTTCAGGATATCATCCATGCTAGCTAGCTGTCTCGGTCATGACTCCAAGTACATCTTTGTAAACACTGTGTTGTGAACAGTTTTTCTGGTGGAAGATGACAGCTTTCTCTCCTCAGATTTTAACAGGCTGAATTACAGTCTTATCTATGGAGCATTTGAAGATTGTAGAAGAGATGGCTTGAGAGACTAGGTAAAGAATAACCTGCGCTATGGTCTGTTATTATACTTATCGAGTTGTTCCAGATAAGAATGACAGCCAAGAATGATGGTCATTGTAAACCCTACCTCCCTAAGTGAATGTCAGATAGGAGAGAAATGCAAAATACATTTTTTTCCTATTAATCTTAGTTTTATTCCAGAATAGATTTTGTGTAGCATTACCTGCACTGTGTAAGAGACTGGATCAGGACCTAAAATTGGGCTGCACAAAGATTAGAACAAGTGCCCAAACTGGACAATGTGGACAAACCACTGATTGACTGGACAGGGTTAGGGCCATGTTCACCTTCAGCCCACAAGACAGTGCTCTTAGCCTATGGAGGAGCGGGGCTGAAACTTGGCAGAAAACACTGTAGTGCTCCATAAACTATGCTCAGAGAAGTTTACCATTCTGTGTCACTAAGCACTCAGCTGCTCCTGTTCTTAGGAGAACAGCATGTGAAAACCTGAACCATATAAACAGGGTGGACATAGACAAATTGAACATGGAAGCTGCCATCTTTTCAGCTACTAAGAAAGAGCCTGTAGTCCAACACAAAGTTTGCATGAGAATATCATATCCACATAGACCCAAAAGCCACATCAGAGGAACTTGTAGAGACTGATGTTATAGCAGAAATTAAAGCCATTAAAATGGGTTAATAGCCTAGTTCTAACTGAGAAAAAGAACACATAAAGAAAAAAAAATAAGGATTTGCATGGACTAAAGTGAGCTGAGCAAGGCTATCTTAAGGCATTCAATTCCAATAGAGAAAGTGCTCAGGCAGCTGACCAATAAATATTAACAGTTTCATTGCATTTGCTTGGATTGGATTAGTTGGATCTTCACTCACCTTTACACTTGTGTATACAGTGAAGTGACCAATAAATGCGATTTAAATTGATTGACTTGAGAAAGGCAGCTAATGGCAATTCAAGCTGGACAAGGAATCCTCACAGCTGTTGAGGTAGATAGAGACCTTGAGGTTTTCCAGCAACAAAAGCTGATGATAAGGTAACAGCTGCATCCACTTAATAATAACTTAAGATATCATGTAGAAAGCAATGACCGGAGCAAAAGAAGCTAACATAAAGTTTAACGAGAAGATACAGTACAATGTCAGTAGTGCCAGATTCATGGGACACATTGTCATAGCTGAAGGTGTGGGGCCAGACGACACAAAATTGAAAGCCTTCATCAAGATGCCATCACCCACAGACAGAGCAGGACTGCAGCACTTATTAGGCATGACAAAATACTTAACACAATATACTTAATGCAGTACATTGCATGTGAGGCAGTGGCAACTAGAACAGAGCGAAGCAGTGGAGAAACTTAAAGAATCTTTCATAAACAGTCCTGTACTAAGGTACAAAAAGCTTTTGAAGTAAGAGCACTGATGGACACGCAACATTATTCTCAAATAGAAGGAACTCTTGTTGCCATTGTGTTTGCTGCAAAGACATTCCAACAGTATGTCTATGGTGTGATGGTCACTTGCCAGTCAGATCACAAACTGCTGGAGTCAGATCTTAAAAAGCCACCGGGACCAACTCCATCCCGACTCAAGAAAAAGCTACTCTCGACTACAGAGCTATAATCTAGACATCATCTACATCCCAGATAAAGACATGCTCATGGCTGACGTGCTCTTACAAGCTGTCAGACATTGTAACCACACAGAAGCAGATGATCTTCTAGAGGAGAAGGTTGTAGACACTTCTGAGCCAACAGATACATTGAGCCCTGAGGTCCAGCAGCTCAACGATGAAACCAGAAGGTATCAGAATCTACAGTTGTTTCAGGAAGTTTTAAATAATGTCTTTCCTTGGCACAGACACAAGACTGACACAGTACTGGTCCATTAGACATACTGTGGCATTGAGAGAAGATGTCATGTACTCAGGAGACAGGGTCTGCAGTGAGATCAGTCATTCTACGTAAGCTCTATATCGCACATCAACACTCACTCGTTCTAATCCTGGTTATGCTTAGTCAAATTGATCAGTCAAAACACTAAAATATACACTGAAGAAAGCACAAAACACCCACACATTGACCATGCCCTCCTCACCCTAATAAATAAACCTTTTGCTGGCAAGGTTTCTTCCCCACCCTTTCACTGACTGTTCCAATGATTAAAAAAAAATAGTGGCAAAATTAATGCACCGAGGTTTCGAGTTTACACAAATGCATCATTGTTGTTCTGCTAATGAATATGGACTACTAAAGAGAAAGGCAAAGGAAACAAGAAACATACTCTCGAATAAGCAGTAGTCTGAGTAAAACATTTTTATTATTCGATTTTTATTATTTATTGTTTACAAAGTACTACTTATGTTAGTATTAAACTATACTACACAAACTAAAAGTAACATGATGTTAAGAAAAGGAGATACCACGCATGAATTTGCGATGTGATTGGTATCTATATAGGAGCAGCCCAATGTTATAGCAGGGTGTGGTTATGTCAGAAAAAGTGACTAATATAGAATAAAAGTGAGTAAAAGACAGTCATCTTTGTTGGACTTGTGTCTTGTTCAACATATTCTCCAAATTACCTAGCTGGAGTAAAATGTAACACATAATAGCCTCTCTCCCATCTAGTCACTGCTATTCACTTTAAAATAAAGCAGAAATGCTAAGAAATAACCCTCTAGAAACAAGATGTAGACCAGATCTTACCTTTGTCTTTCTTCTCTTTTCTTCCCTCTTTCTTTTAGCTCCTCCATGTTGTTGATCTACTCCACTGCTCCAGCTTTATGTCGGCCTACGTAGCATCCGTGAGGCATTATGTACAGTCAGAGGAAAAAAAATATTCAGTTATCTGAAATGAGTTATTGTTGTTGTTTGGTTACCTACAATGTATTATGTATTTCATGATTAAAGATGAATGTGACCCAAATGAAAAGACATTATCGAAAATGCAGACATTACCTTGATATCCCAATACTTTCACTATCGATTGTTAGTGTGTTGTATTTCGGTCTCTTCAAGTCTCTTAATCTTCAGCAATCCACAGTATCACCTTTGTATATCTTAGCATGAGCTTTACCTTCAGTTCACTTGCAATAGAATTCACATGATAGATTTTCTTCTGAACTCATAAAAAAAAGTCCACAGAAAAGCTGTTTCATATATCCAGATTAGAATGATATGATGTAAAAGGAGAATTGCTGTTTCTGATAGAAATCGCCTGGAAACAAATTAAGTTGAGCATCTGAAATCTCTGTCAGTTTGCTGTTTGTCTTCCTGCCCGTGTGATCGTTGACTTGTGAAAGAGATACACAGGTTGAGAGCCAGGTATAGTCT
>OMLF01000414.1:0-18197 GCA_900302615.1 Holocentrus rufus | reverse complement strand
TTTTTTTTTCTTTCTTTTTTTTCCACTACAGTAGCTTCAGTCCAGATTGGCAAGAACATGAGTGAACCTGAGGTTGCCCGTTTTGTTCCTCAGATATCTGGAATTGTTTGACTGTTGTTGTTTCAAAGCGTTGGTTTTGAGAGGGAGGGGAAGAGGAGAGCGAGGTTATTCCCACCAGCCTTGAGGGGCACGAAATGTCGTCAAGTGTCTGAGCACTGACAAATCATTGTTACAGAGTCGCTGGATTCACAAAGATGAGATAGAGGAGCGCTTCCACTGGGCCTCTCACGGCACTCAAAGTCAGAGGTATTAGTCCTACTGAGTGAGTGTGTGTGTGTGTGTGTGAGAGAGAGAGTGAATCTGCTTAGAGACAAGAGGCTGTGAAAACGGCATCAGCAGGGGTTTTATTCTCAAATCTTGTTCTAGTCTGCCAATGCAGGGATTTGCATTACACTTTCTTTTCCTCAATATCTTTTCACTCTTTCTCTCTTTTAATTACACGCTCCAACCACTAACTGAATGATAAGGCCCTAACAGAGAATGGATAACACTCCAGATCAGCTACAGGGAACCTAAAAAAAAAAAAAAGCACAACCTTGTCCCCTCAAGGCATTTTAAATGCTGAAGATCTCAAGAGTTGATTTCCAATTCAGACTGGTGGAAGAAGGTGGATTTCATTCCGGGTAACTTTGATATTGACAGCTGTCGACACTTTCTTCACTGTAATCTGCTCCTTGATGCACACACACACACACACACACACACACACACACACACACACACACTCATATGCATACAGATAATCTACAGCTTCATCCTAGCAGTGAGTGAACTGGGGTTGCGAGGCTAAGTGCTTCTTTATTAGCAGCAGAGATAGCTCAGGCAGTAGTCAGACTGGGACTTCTCAGACGGGCAAAACCCATTTCCAAGCTCAATGAGCTTTGCAGCGCTTCAGCACACATGGAAAGTCTGGAGGAAAGTTATTTTATATGTGCCGTGTCCTGGAATATTAGCAGCAACTACAGCTTCACACTAGCCATATTAATAGTAATGATGAGAACGGTGATAATTTTTTTTTTGCAGAGCACTTTTCAAGGTTACAAACTGATTTGCAAGATCAAAACATAACAATAAATTAATTAAAGAGAATAAAATATAGAATTATTAACATTAATACAAGCAGTTATCAGTTCCAATCCCTAGCTACACTGTAAGTCAGCCTTAATGAAGTGACTGTCATTCTATTGAAGACGATGGACATCCAGTCTGCTGTCTCCTGTGTGACTGTAGCATCAGGCACAAGAAGACAAGTCAACAGGAGAGATGGACAGAGGAGGAGAGACAAAACTGTCAGCTCAGCAGGAGTCACAGCTCTTCAGTGGGATTGACTCCCCGCTGACAAAAGTATTGAGAGTGACTGGTTACTGCTGTGCTGCACCCCGTCCTCTCTCTCTCTCTCTCTCTCTCTCTCTCTCTCTTTTAACTCTCTTACACGCTCTCACTCTCTCTCTTCTGTCACACTACATTCTCACCTCTGTTTTACAATAAAAGGAAAAAGAGATTGGATTCTGATTGGGTTCTACTCTCTCTTCTTTTCCCTTCTCTTCCTCTGTTTGTCAGTCTGCCTGGCTCTCTGTTTATGTCAAGTTCAAAGGTGCTTTATTGACATAGCAAGTAAAAAACACTTATTTTGTCAAAGCGAGGTACATGAGTTTACATTTGAAAAAAAAAAAAAGAATAAGGGAGTAAGGTGATTGTACTTGTATATATACAGAACATGTAGATATGTTCATACATGTGGATCCAGATATATCCATACTCATTGCCATGTACACATTGATAAAACAGTGTGCGGTGCTGTGTTAGCATCATCACCCTCTGGCTGTCACATACAGAGCAGCATGCAGCTGTCTGTCCTC
The DNA here is from genome assembly GCA_900302615.1 of Holocentrus rufus. NCBI lineage: Eukaryota > Metazoa > Chordata > Actinopteri > Holocentriformes > Holocentridae > Holocentrus > Holocentrus rufus. Next base: position 16,278 of record OMLF01000414.1, on the reverse strand, counting down.
TCTCCTAACAGGAAGGACAGTTTGGCTTCTTCTGGGACTTTTCTGAAGTCCATCAGGGAAACTATGCAGGATTCTAATTTACTGACGTATCTTTCTCTTATATCTTTGTATTTTGTACATTTGTACATATGTCTCTTTCTCTCTTGTGACAACTAGTTTAGGAACTTCGAGACAAGCCCTAGCATTTCTTGTTAGCTTAGCATAAAGACTTGAAGTCTACAGGAGTCATTAGCCTAATTCAGTCAAAGTGTCTTGGAATTTTTGGAAAAGTTGAATGGTTTGGACTATAACGGCTGAACACAGATGGAAGGATACATGTGTTCAACAGTTTGTATGTATTTTAAAAGGTTAAGCTTCAGCCACCATAAAATTCTACTAAAACCAGACACCTGACTGACTGGTGGACCTCACACACAGTGAACTTTCAGCCAGTAACAATCATCCTGTAGGCCTGTCAATGAAGCTTGTTACTTACTTAGTTCCTTGATATTATATGATCATGTCGTCTTGATTTCACATGGTGTCATGCAGACAGTATGTAAAGAATAGACCCAGCCGCTGAGTTCACTGCTGTAATGAATGTAAACAGCAGCATTGTGTGTCTGTGTGTGATGGTAATGGCCTGGATTTGCACAAAAAGCTGAAGCAAGCAAAGACAAATCCTACTCGCTGTGTATTTTCTGTGTGTGTGTGTGTGTGTGTATGTGTGAGAGAGAGTGAGAGAGAGAATCTCATTATAATTCATTGTGATGAGACTTGGTATTTTGGCTAGCATGCTCTTCGGAGGGATTTCTAAACTTGAAGAGAATGACAACAATAACATTGACATAAGTGTCCTACCTAGTTAAGTTTTTTTCACTGTCAACAGAAATTATTTTCAAAGCAGAAAAAATGAAGGGAAAACATCAAAATCCAAATCAAGCATTTGTATGACTTATTAAAATGTTCTGTTCAAATCTACATGGTCTCTGACCACACATGAGTTTAATCTTACCTTTACTCCAAAGATGAAACTGATAAATACAGATCCTGTTGGTGAAATGAGCACATGACGGTTTTATGCTCAGATTTGATCTTATGCCATGTTGATGAATGAGGCCCAGTAATGTAGAAAAAATATGTCTTTTGGACCCAGGTTAAAAGTCTGAGCACAGGGAGAGCGTGAACCTGCTGCTGAGTGATTAAAAGTGAAATGTGAGAAGAAGCAGGGCTGAACTGGAGGTGACACCATGGGTGACTCACCCCCACCAGTTCAACCCTCCTTTAGTGTATGCTAAAGTGTTACCACAGAGAAGCAGAGACAATAGACCAGGGACACATGGATGATTTTGGCGTCTGTCACCTCATCACATGTGTGACCAATGGGACATTCTGACATCTTTAACCAACAACAACATCAAAACTTTAATGTTATCGTTGAATAAAAACACAAGCACATACAGTCCAAAAGAAAATGCAAGTTAGCACAAGTCTCACTGTTGCTGAGCTTTAAGTAGTTTCACATATCTCCAATAACTAAAACTGTCACATTTACTCTTTACTAAATCATAACAAACACAAGTAAGTTTGGAGCAAACTAGAATTTCACTTTGTTTCCACAGAAAAAAACCCTTGTGTCTCATAGTGACAGCACTAAAACAACTGTGTCATCAGTAAAAACAAAAAGTTCACCTTTTAAAAGGAGGCATATTAGCTGGTGTGGAAAGGCTTGGTGTTTAAGAGGAGGCAGTAGATCAGTCAGGTGATGCAGGTATCGTCACTCAACTGTAGATTTTGAACCATCTTAAATACCATTGTCGCTATGCTGTATCGCCATTTCTATATTCCCTGCTCTGGAACAATTACTGACTCAGAGCATTTCAGCTTTTCTTTTCTTTCTTTTTTTTATCAGTTTGGATATTTAAAATCCCCTTTAACTTGATGGGTTTCATTGCAAAATGACTCATGCAATTCATTTTGTCTGTTTTATGTGAAACAAATACATCATTCCCCTTACGTGAAAAGTGACATCAGAACTCAGAAAGTCAGGGAAAGCAGGGTTCATTGGCGAACACAGTGTGCTATTTGTTACCTCCAACCTGAGTGAACAGGATCTTCAAGTAATACTAAATAGCTGAAGTTGGTATTTTCTTGTATGATGTGAATGTAGCGTGAGATAGAAGGAACAGGGGGGTTTGTTTGTATGGAGATAGATAAGGAGGAGCAGAGAGGGGTAAAGGAGAGAGAGGGATGGGAGGAAGCAGAGGAGACACATGCTCTCTCTCTCTCTCTCTCTCTCTCTCTCTCTCTCTCTCTCCCTCTCCATCTCCCTCACTCTCTCTCTCTGTCCTAGCCTCGTCCTGGCTGTGGCTCAAAGAGGCTCAGGCCTTTGATGAAAATTTGATCAGTAAAAGTACAGCTGGTACCGACTGTAAGCACCCTGCTAGCAGGCTTTTAACATCCCTGCCTGCATACTGATCACAGCATGTCCCCTCATCCACTGAAGGAAGGACCTAAGGAAGGAAGCGAGGAAGGTGGGAAGAAGAGAAAATGGCATGGAGAGATAGACAATATCTGAGGCTTCCAGACCTCACTAATCACAGCAGAGGGCCTTCAGTTGAAAATGGCAGAGGAAGGGCAGATAGCTGCAGCAATGGAAGGAAAGAACTGGAAAAAGAAGGAAGAAAGGAATCATTAAAGAAAGGAAAGTATTAAAGGGGAAAGAAAAGAAGTAATTAGGAAAAGAATGAGGGGAGCAAATGGGGGATGGTGAAAGGGAGAGGTATTTTGGGAAAAGAATGAAGGAAGGAAATAGGGAGGGAAGGAAGGAATTAAAGGAGGAAGGACAGGGAAGAAGGAAGGTAGATAGGGAGGAAAGGCCGGAAAGAGAGGAAGTGGGGAAGAATGGAAGCAAAGTCTGAGCGAAGGCAACAAAGGGAGAAAGGAATTGTGGAAACTGGGAAGGAGACAGGCATGGAGCAAAAGAAGGTATCGTGGAGGGAAGGAATGAACAAACAGATTCATAAGGAAAGAAAGAATGAAAGGAAGGAAGAAATGAAGAAATTAGGAATGGAACTGGAGAATGACTGTATTTTTTATTAAGATTTGTGCTTCTTTGTGCATTTCCTTTATACACGATCCTTTACCTATTTATATTTTGCCAAAGATTTACACAAATCAGCTAATTGTATACAATTTGAGAAAATGGTTAGAAATAGGGATGGAACGGTTTATAAAAAAAATCCAAACCGTGACTCTGTTCGGAGCGCGTGTGTCGTTCGGTTCATATGTTTTTTCTTTTTTGCGCAATGCGAGGCGAAGGCGTGCATCAGGACAGTTGTGGAGGCGTGTGTGTTGTGGATATGGCGAGCAGAGAAGACAAAGAGCCGGAGTTAGAGGATGCGCCTGTGGCATTGTATCGGTCTGCTGTGTGGGAGCACTTTGGATTTCATGTGACCTATGATGACGGCGGTAAGAAAGTGGTGGATAAAACAGCCGCTGTGTGCAACCACTGTGCAACGCGTATCGCATATGCTAGCGGCAACACATCCAACATGTCAGGGCACTTGCAGAGACATCACCCCAGTGTGTCAATAGACTCAAGAAGGAAAGAGTCGGACAGGAAAGTGCAGCTTTCACTCCCCGCTGCTTTTAAACAGAGTAAGAACCACAACTGATAAATGTAGTTTAGGTTTTATATTTTAGTCAGTTCAGAATGGTTCCACTGTATTTTTGTGACAGTGAATAACTATTTTTTCTTAGCATTTGTTAAAGTTAACTATTTTTGCCAAATAAATGAAAGGCATGTTGAAACTAGCAATGTCTCACCCAGCTTTAATGATGTATCAAATGTCAAACTGCCTCATTCTCTCACGTTTTACATGACAATACATGACATAACTGATTTTTAAAAATCTGTTAACTGTGGATTATTGGGATATGGTATTCTGGGGTGTTAAAAACAACAACAGTGTACACCGATCCGAAAACCGTGACCACAAAACCGTGATAAGAACCGAACTGTTGATTTTGTGAACCGTCACACAAAATGTGTTAATTAATTAAATATGCCTTCACATGTGAAAAACATAAAAAGGTACTTATTTTACTGTATGTAGATTTGGATTGGTTGAACATTGCCAATATGCGAAAAAACAAACTTAAATTTTTTTTTTTTTTAAATGGGTGCATGATGCCTTGTCACAGGTCCCACATCAAATTACCCTCCCTCCCCCAAATAAAGAATGGTGACACCCCTATATCAATTTTTGTTGCACATAACTTGCAACTACCCTGCCCAGGAGATGGTGTTAACTTAGAGTGTTAAGTCATAATCAAACCATCGTCCCTCGTCAGTATAGAAAGCCACTGGCTATAAATAATTCATTGTCTTAAACCCAATGCAATTTCTGAAAGCATTTGATATAAGAAATGGGCCATAATCAAACTTATAGGCAAGACGCTATAACATTTATTTGTTAACTCTAGCTATCTGGAATTAGTATTACTAGTGCACTGCCCATTCAAAACGTGCCTGTTCAGAACGGGCCACGTTGATGCATGTCTGTTCGCATGGAACAGAAAGAAAGGAGTGCTGAAATGCGACTCCATGCACTCGTACCATAACAGCGTGGATAGATGCGCATCAGGCAGTGGCTTGATCAGGTTTTTGCCATTTTCTACGGAACCACAGATCCAAACATCTTCACACTTGACACTGCAGTGCCTCGGGGCCTCAGCAATACACCTGCTAAGTGTGAAGTCGATTGGACGAAGGGCTGTTGAGATCATTGAAGGACAGGATACATACATACAGGCAGACAGATTCCTCGATTTATAGCAAGATAGGTATCTGCAAATCCATTTTGGATAATCGTAATTACATTGTGACTAGTCAAATAAAGATGTTTGCAACTGTAATTTGATGAGGAAGAATGATAATCACAGATATCTGTAATTAGCTTTGAGTAGTCTAAATATAATTTATCTGCAATGTCACTGAAAACAACATTTGACTCGTCACACATCCCAAATGACTACTGAAGATATTTCAAACGTAATTACGACTGGTCAGAATTTTTGTGCATGATGTTGGTCATGCGAGGTTTTGCAAAGGACCCTGGTCTGGCTATGCATTTGATCAGTGTAAACAGAATAAATGGCATTTGCTGTTGTAGGTAAAATAATTATAAAATGCTGCTAAGTTGAAAAGTCTTACCATTGGGGAAAACAAAGTTCAGCAGTTGTAGGAATCCACAGCAGCTTTACTATTTACACAAATTTGGGGTAGTAGGTAGTGCTGTGGACCACCAACCGCTTCCATTGTGGTTATCGTGACAACACTGTTACTGTGGTTTATTTATTTATTTATTTGTTTATAATAATCTGCCACTCTTCTGAACAGGTTACCAAAGGGAACAACTCGCAGGAACCTCTGGATCACCAATTCCCATCGCACAGATCTGTGGGATCCCCAGACAGACTTTGTTTACTTCTGTTCTAAACACTTCACCCCAGAAAGCTTTGAACTCACTGGCTGTAGGTCTGTAGTAATTTGATCCACTCAGTAGTAGATTACAGATGTTAATAGTTTAACTCAGATTCATCTCTCATCAACCATTAATACAAAATATGGACCTACAATATAACCTATATTTGTCCCAGTACAATGGAAAGACCTTAGCCAAAGATATGTATGACTGACCCTCTCACCCACCATCTTTTCACAGTGGGATCCGAAGACTAAGGGAAGATGCGTTGCCAACAGTATTTGAATCCTCATCAGAGACCAAACGCAAAGGACCAAGGAGGCCTCAAAATCAAGACAACATTTATGTGAGGTACACAAAACTGATACAGAATTGTATTTTCTAATTGCGCATGAGCTGAGCCTGAAGTTTTGCTAAGAGAGACTTAGCAAAACACAACTCAGTGTGGACCTCTTTACTTGCAAACAGTCCAAAATGACATATGATATTGGGCTTATATTGGATTTACAGTTGTTTAGTTAGTATGTAAGCTGAGCCAAATTCAGCATATTTGCCTGGCTTTGGATGAAATACACAATGATTCGTATACTTTGTACCTTAAAGCAATCATGAATTTGGGGTATTCTTGTGGTTGCTTAATATAACAAAGTATGCCATGGTACCCAGCAAGCCAAGATGATGGCTGGGTGGTTCAGATTTTTTAGGGTTAGATAAACTGTAATCTCTAGGGATGCTTGATATTATGTATTTTTCCAATAATGAAATTATAGCTGATAAATATTGGCTATAATTTTATTATAGCTGCTTAGATTTCTGTAGACTTCTGATTTCTGTAGACTAAGCAGCCATAGGCTTTCTATAAAAGTCTTTATGTTTGTACTGAGGGGTGCACTTTACTTTTTGTTTCAGTTACTTGTGTTTAATACATTGACTTGTCTGATTTGACAGATCATGTCAAGCATTTAATTTGAATTCTTAGGCAAGATGTTCTATAAAAGCCAAAGTATGTTTTTTGAGTTTTTTGATGTACTTCACTAGAAAAAATAAATAAATAAAAGAGTCAGAACTGTTATTTGTTTTTGTTGTTTTAACAATAGAGTCAGTTAGGTTTCAGATTTGGTTAGGTCAGAGCTATGGAATAATAAATCATCCATCTTTGCCATTCTTACCCTCAGGTGTGTATGGACCACAGGTTTTAAAATCATTTTTAAAATACATAAATGTGAAATTATTATCAGTTATATTATTGGTAATGGCCATGCAAAGCAGGTAATTATCACTTATCGTATCGGCTTAAAAATCCATTCCTAGTAGTCTCAATGAGTGTCCCTGGATGTGTCTGTGTCATAGCACTTTTTTGTTTTACTTTTTTAGGAAGAATCTGCAGTCTTTGAAATCAGAGTCAGATCACCAAGGGAGTATTCAAAAAGAGACTAAGGAGGATCAAAATAAAGATGAAGTTGAAAATGAGGGGAAGTGCGGCTCAGACAGAGAGACTAGTTTAAATATACCTGCCTCTTCTGAAGTTACTGGGGTTGAGAAGCTGTCCCAGCAGGAATGTTCTTCTTCATCCCCACTGGTCTGTCGTCCCCATTCCCCATCACGTTACATGAGGCGCCTGCCCCCTCCTCCAGGTTTCTACGTGCCAAAGGAACACAGTTATGCTCAGCTCTGCCCCCTGCTGTGGAGGAGACGTTATGACCAGGCCATTGACTGCTTGGAGAAGGCTGTGCGGCAGCTGCATGCAGCCAGGAGGCGGGAGAACCGATTGCGGAGCACTCTCATGCGGCTCCGTGAAAAACGTCTGAAGCACGCTCTGCTTTTCTCACAAGATGGATCCAAAAGCAGGGGAGGTATGATGCCTGGCGAGAACAGACAGTGCAGAGGTAGTGGAGATAAAACAGCAAGAGGTTCATGTTTTCCTAACCAGGAAGAGAGTGAGATTGATGTAAAGTGTGAGGATATTGGGATATTTGAAGACAGATCTGGAGAACAAATGGAATGGGATGGGCGTAGTCTCACAGCAGACATCAACGCTTGGTCAGAGGAGGAAGGGGGATATTGCTTTTACTGTGGAAGAGGTCGAGAGCGTGATGGGAGCCGCGTAGCATGCAGAGTTTCAAAGACTAGGAAGCATGGACAGCCTGTAGTGCGTGATGGCTCCTTAAGGTCTCATGCAACTAAGAGAAGCGATCAGTGTGGCAAATGGCTACAGCTGCTAAAACGGGTTAAGGGTCACAAGAAAGCAGTTATGAATATTGAAGAAGGAACATCACAGGAAAGTGGTGCAAAGCACCATGATTTGTCTGGCTTGGCTGAAAGCGCTGCTGACTTACAGATAGCCCTTGGGAAAGGTGTGGAAACTACTTTGAATCTTAACAGTGGCTCAAACCTACCCATACCCCAAGTCCTGCTGCAAACCCAAGGCCAAGGTGGCCTTCAGCAGATGACCCCTGCTGGACTCTCACTTCATGATACTTATGTTCAGTGTCCACAGTCTGGCCAAGGCTCTCAACAGCCGCTGATCCTCTCAGACTTGTGTGTAGGTGAAGCTAAACACATTGGTCAGGAACATCGTGAGGAACTGAAGCAGCAGCTGTTTTGGATACAGGACAGTGCCGAGGGACAGGTACTTCTAGTGTCTGTCCATTCTCAAGATGGGCCAAAGAGTGTTGTCAGGATGGAAGGAGCGGCTGAAGATGCACAAACCATATTGGCGTCTGAAGTGGATTTTAAAAGAAACTGCAGACCCATGACAGAGGACAATGTAGACAAATGTATACAGAACCTGTCCAGAGAACTGAGATTTGAAATTATCTCTGATAATGAGCATGGTGAACAACATTCTAATGTAAATAATACATCTGTGGGGATCAGAGAAGATGTGAGAGAGAGACTAAAGGAGCATTTAGAGGGATTTCACCTTCAGTTGAGCACAGAGTTTATTAAATGAAAATATTACTGACAGCACGACTGAGTTATTCCAATCACTGTTTCTGAAAAGGAACATTGATCAGTTTGTCATAGTAATTTTGTTGCTCCAGATTAAAAACTTACTGTGTATGTAATTTGTGCAATTTCTATGCCAGTGGAACACAACATATATTGTATATAAATAAGTATTGTTTTCAGTTTCATAGGACCCTAAAACTTGGAAGTGATAATGGATGAACTGCAAACATGCTGAGAGCTAGTTGCCAAGAAGTTTGGATTACAGGGTTATCCAAGTCTACTGCAGCCTCTCTTACTACCTGTCATGATGCTGTCACCCCAAAAACTTAAGTGCCTACAAGAAGACCATAAATGTCCTGTGTGTTGAGAATCAGCAGTGTTTAAGATGCCCATTACAATTTTAAATCCAGAGGGTCTCCAGAGGCCGTGTGATGATGAACCTTCACAAACTGAAAATAAATCCTCTAGGTGCACATATTACACAGTCTTCATTTATTTAGTCTTCATTCAGTAGCACACAGGGAAATCTCTCAGCACATCTTAATCTACAACGTTCCACTTGGGTAGGTTTTAGGCTGGCTTCACACAGTGCCACTTCCATGCAATTAGTTGCAGGTTGAGGTTACTGATGCCTTGTCAACAACCCCATACTGAACATTCCAAATGATGATGCAAATCCAATGTATAATTTTCATTGGATGGTTAGTCTGGAACTCCAAGTTGCATGGAACTGAAGTTGCATTTCAGTTGCACTATGTAAAGCCATCGCCTCATTTGTGCACACGGAGCAGAAATGCGCCCTCGCGAGGATGTTTTTCCACTCCCCAATACTGTTCTGTGCACTCGCAGATCAGAAATGCTCCCTCACCAGGATGCTTTTCTGCTCGCTGATACCATTCTGTGTGCTGGTATTGCGTGCGCAAGTTTTGACAGTGATTAAACGCCATACCTGTATTGTTGAATTTGTGCACGAGGACTTTTATCGTGCGTGTGGCAGTTAATATCTGCGGGTGCGAATTAATGTAATTTGCTAATGAGCATGTTTTATCGTGCTCGCGACATATGACACAAATATGACGCCATACACTTTTCTGGTTGAAGCGGTGCAAGCGAGAGCCAACTACCAATCTGGTTAGGGAAAATCCAAATGAAGTGTTGAAATGAAGAGTTTAAATGTAATTTCCTAAAAATTACAGATTATTGTCCCGTAAGAAGAAAAAATATATTTACAATTCCTATTTTGTTTTTATACTAGAGAGGTACCGGATCCGCGCAAATCGGTACCGGAACACAAATAGTCAAAAACCGGGAGGTGCCGATTCCTGCACAAATTAAGCCCTGAGAGTTGGTTTACTACACCATCCACAGACCATACTGTTTTTTGTTTGTTTGTTTGTTTTTTGGTGAGATTAACATCTTAAGCTATTTTTTTTTTTCTTTTAAATTTTTTAAAGGCCATGGACCGGTTTAATTTAAGGCATTATTTTCACGGACCGGCCGCCTTGTGGCGGATAAATACAGCAAAAATAAAATGACACGACCGGCATAAAAACAAATATTAGTTGCAGGAAAAATACAACTCACCATAACGCCTTTTCCCCTTTGCAAAGAAGCTCTTCAAAGACGTTTGTTTTTTACTCATTTTCGCTAGTTTGCAGGCTTATTTTTAAGGTAACGTATCACGTGACCGAGACAAGCGTCTTGACGTGTCAAGAGGCACAGACGGATGTAAAGTAGGTGAGAATGCGGTCGTTTTTCAAAATAAAACATCTTTCAGACTCTAATAATCAATACAACGGAAATGATATATATTTATTCTTTCCCTGCGGCCCGGTAACAAATGACACACGGACTGGTGCCAGGCTGCGGTCGGGTGGTTGGGGACCGCTGTCATAGAAGATAGGCTTCATACCTCCACAACGCTCATTAGGATAAGCCATAATGGAAAATTAATTAATGTCGATTGACGAAGCTAGGCTAATGACTCCTGTAGACTTCAAGTCTTTATGCTAAGCTAATACAAAATGCTGCCCATGGCTCAGGAGGTAGAACGGGTTGTTTAGTCATCGGAAGGTTCCTCGTTTGATCCCTGGCTCCTCCAGAGAGCAAGTCAAAATGTCCTTGAGCAAGACACTGAATCCCCTGACTGCTGCTAATGAGCAGGTTGGTGCCTTGCATGGCTCCTCCACTATCAGTGTTTGAATGAATGAGTGAATGTGAAGCATATGTTGTAAAGCGCTTTCAGTTGGCTAGAAAAGCACTATATAAATGCAGTCCATTTACCATAGGATGTACAGAGGTGAAAATGGTATCTTGTCTCAGTCTCTATAAAAAGAGTATTTTGCCCAAAACATCTCATGCAGCCTGAAAGCTGCAGGAGATGCTCAAGCTAGAGCTAAGTATCAAAATCATACAAAACCTTTTACCATCACTTCAACAAAGACTCACATAAAGGAAATCAAGCACACCTTTGTAAAAACCCAGCCTCTTTTAATTTAACAAGCTTGAACTAGAAAGAGAATGCAGTTCCAAGTAATCAACTTGAGGGTATCAATCAAATTAAAAGAAAAATCCAATATGTGTTGGTGGTGGTCATCTCACATAAACCCACTTTCTATACTATAAATGTGTACAAATAAAGGGATGACCAAAACTGGTAAAGCCCAGTCCATTTTCCAAATAGGTCTAACAGTAAATAAACTGCTAATGCTTTTGGTGAATTCACTACAAATGTGCAGGAACTAACCACCAAAGTGAAGCTTTTGGTGTAGTGGTGTTCTTCTACTTGCTGATCCAGAAAGCTCTTCATTTCATGTCTTGATCAATGCATCGGTTTTGCATTTCCACCCCAATATGGGTTATTAAGTTACTGAAATATTGTGTGTCCCCTATCATTGTCCATTCATGACTTCTACCCCAACCCATTCCTTGAATCCTGTGGTGCATTTTCAATTTTTCTTGGCCTTTGGTGAGTCATACTTCCTCTTGCTTGAGTACCAGAGCAGCAGAGGGATACCAATAGAGGGCAGGGTCATCACACCAAATGCGGCCCAGTCCAGCTGGAGAAGGGGCAGACAAGAAATCGATTTAGGTTACAGTTTAAAAGCTGAAAAGGAGTGCAATTCCATTTCAAAAACAGTATTATGAATGCATGTGCCATTGTGAATATAGCGCTTACATAGTGAGGAGAGAAGCGCCGGTCAAACTCCCTCTGAGCAAGGATGCCTCCTTGGCCAGGGGCGCTGGTATAGCCAACCTGCAGCAGTGACAGACGCAGCTCATATTACTTTCAAGTGGAATATGGAGACATTAGGCGCTATGTTAGATGCATGAAAGGAAATGAACTGATCTTACCACAACTTGGCCTCCCTCCTGGGCCAGGTAGCTGACAGATGCAGAGGTGAAGTTAAAGTAACCGGCCTTCAGGGGGCGCAACACCACAGTGTGAGAGACATTGCTAGCGCTGAGAGTGCAAGGGTTAAGGAACACAACAGTTTGAACAATAGTGATAATACTGAAGCCATGTTGGCAAGAGTACAGGATTTCTACCCTTTTCTTGACATCAGATTCAAGACCCAAACAAAAAAAATTCAAGACCAATCTCTGAAAATTACAGATTTAAAACAATACATTTTAGGCAAAAGACATTTTTCTTTGACTTACCCAGACTGAGACAATATGTATAAAAGGTAGGAACACATGATACATTGTATAAATAAGGTAGCTTAAAAGCTGCTGCAAAATTTATTTGTCCACATCCACATCCATATCCATAGGAACTGATCCAGTGGACGTACAGAGGTGAAAATGGTACCGAACATCTTGTCTCAGTTTGGTTAAGTTGGAAAAAGGGTAATTTGCTGAAACCGTTGGAGCATTCCTTTACATACTTTTTCAAGTCTTGAATTTGAAATCTGATTTGACTTTTTTTTTAGGCCCTATTTAGACTCTGCAATCCTAAACCCTATTGTAAACAAGTGACATGTGAATAAAATGCTGCTCGTAAAAAAGCGGAGATTTTTTTTTTCAGTTCTACTAAGGCTATTGGTGAAATGTTCATTTCAAATGGTGAGGACTTAATTCAGGGTTCCCATCGGTCACAGAATTTCTGGAAAGTCATGGATTTTTTGAAAAGTCTCTTCCAGAAAGGGAAAGTCAGGGGATTTAATAATAAGTCATGGAATATCTATAATATAATTATTTTAACTAATAGCTATTTTAGTCATGGAGCTTCATGGAAATGGGGATTTTACATTTGACATAGTGTGAGAATCCTGTGAACTGATGCATATTGAAAACACATTCAAAGGTGCAACTGTAAAAAATGACAACAGCAGTTACTCTGACTTACAACAGCCTGAAACACAAAGGTGAGCTTGAGGATGGAATATTGCATGTTCACCAGATCTCTGTGCATTTACTGAATGCCTGGGCAAACTGATGTCCTGTCCTGTTGGTCAACAGTAAGCGGCTGGTTGAGCAAGTTAGCAGATCACAAAGTATGGGAGGTTAGCCATCCAACTATGCTATGTAGTGAAACATAAGTAACAATGTAATACCATAAGCAAAAACAAAATGCTGAATTATGCATTATGACAGTTTTGGGCATTCAGGTTCAAAAGATACGGTGCAATCCTGTCCCATTTGACATTCAACATTCCTGAAACAATCCCAAAATCCTCAGGGGGGAAAGAATCATCTGAGAGTTCGACCTCCAAAGCTGCACTGTAAAGTAAAGAGGAGAGCACAAACAGTGAGATAAAGTGCTGCAAACTAGCTATTTAGTGACCTTTTGCCATGTGACAATTTACTGCAGAAAAATGAACCACTTCATTCAAAATGCTCCTTGAAAATGTTGTTTCTCTAAAATAAATATGAATAAGTAAACCTACAATACATCTGCACTCAGTGGCATCTTCAATTTTCAAAGCTAATTTGCTGTACAGTACTGAGGAAACAAAAAAACAAAACTGTCATCTCAAAGTGGAAATAGCAGACCTAGACAATACTGATTCACTACTTGCATCCATTTTTTTCTTTTTGTTAACTTAGCCAAAGCACGGTTCCAGGGAACTGTTAAATGGCAAGTAAGCCTTTCTGTTACAGCTGTCAAAAATATGAGTAATGACTACTCATTCTGAAAAGGTTCAGATAGTATATACTACAGATTTCTTTTTTTCAGTCTCATTCACCATAAGTGGGCTTAAAGATTCAGCTAAGCCTTACTTTGCCCAGCGTTTCCTCCGTATTTATATGCATCTTTGGTGCTTTGGGCAATAATTCAGTTTTGTCCCATTTTTGTTGCTGTTTGGATCTAATTTACGTTTCATATAATCATTACTTCTAAAAACAGCTGGACAACATTTTAAATTTAGATATTAGTAAGACCAAAGTACAATGCTTAATTTAGCACTTTGTCTTGTGGTGGTAATTTCCTAGCTGAGGTGGGGCACCACTGCAACATCAATATAGAGGCAAGAGGACATTCAGAATGATCGATCATTCTCTCTCCATGCAAAGTCCTTGCAGGCTAGTGGGGGCATGCTCAGTGTCGGTTACCTTCACTACATCAGCGTCAAACAAACAACCAATCTTATATGGAAAGGTGATCTGCACTAAGAATTTGATCTGTCCCTTACCTGGTGCCCACATTGTAGATGTTGTACTGCAGAGTGAGGTCGCGGCCCTCCACAGCATAGCGGTTCAGCAGTGACTTAGAGGCCAGCAAACGGGCTCCGTCCTCTGCTGATCCCAGCCCGAGCAAGGCCAGCACAGCCAAAACGCACAGCATCCTCATCTGGTGAGAAATAAAGAATGTGCGATTTCATTCACAACTATGAGATGGATCCATAGTGTTTCCTTTGCCAAGCCGTTCTATAGGCCAAAATAAAACTGCAGTGCTGAATTCAATTCACCAAGTACATCTATTTTATCTTTAACTTAACCATTGCAGACATAGTTGCTATTTGAGGTATTCGCCCAACGAATACCTTAGCAAAACGGCTAAGCCTAGCTACATCTATGTGCAATGTGAAAATGTAGCTAACTTCTGTGTAACGTTATGTCAGAAAAGCAAGCACATCGATCGCTTCTGTTGAAAAAGCTATTAATTACGTCCAGATAAAAACGCTGCTTGCTGGCTTATCTTTAAGTCCAAATAAAATGCTCCTAGCTGGCACATTTATGTTACGCACTACGCTTACGTGTACTTGTCGGGACAAGGCAGTGTTCAGTCACAGAGCAGTACACTATTCAACACTTTCTTCTTGTTTGATTTTAGCTGGCGCAAATATAGGCACTGTTAATGACTTACATGGTTTAGAGTGCTAAAGCTGACAAATTAGGACAAGTACAGTTAAACAGCAATAACAGAGAAGAGCTAGTTACCTTTTACGATTTCTCTATGATCCGTGGAGGTGCAAGGAAGGAACTAGAGGCAGGCACGCATGCTCAGTGGTTTTCAGCTCGTGTTAGAATGACGTGGACTGAAGCGAAACTCAAGAAGAGCCTCGATAGCGACCTGATAGCGACCCCGGCGTACTGGAAGAACTGCTACAAGTAATAGGCGGCTGGCTTTTTGCTATGTTGTCAGTGTCAGTGGCGGCTCCAGGAGGGTATTTAAAATGGGCAAACTATGAGTGCACATCTCTTTCTTTTTCTACCAGCTTGACATCAACTTTGGATGAAGACTAATAGGTTATAAGCTCTAAAATGCATGAATGCATGGACTGTTTTCTGATGAACAAATGACAAACTGCAAGGCATTAACGTATTTGGTTCACCTACATAACATCAAGTTAATAAATGAAATAATATAATTTTTATCTAGAGTTAGAGGACACAGCTCTGACCTGTACTTAATCATGTTCAACAAGTTGTGGTGATCATAATGCACAATGTAAGTATACAACTTCTTGAGGTGTGGGGATACACCATGATATTGGGCCTTTGTCCACTGTCTACGGTATTTGAGGGATTCAGGTTAAAAAGAGACATGGTCTTCCTAGTTCGGTGAAAGATCAAACTGTCATTAAGTGCACTTATTTGAGTCTAAGACAGTCATTACTTAATGCATGGACATCAGACACACAGTGGGCCTCCTTTATCAAGCAGCATATTCAAGCAACTTTTCCTATATTTCCCTTGTACGGATGTTTACACATGAAAATCAGGAATACAAAAGAAATCTATTATAATCGCGTGTAAACTTCATAGCAAAATTTTTTATCTGGAGTATTTTGTTTTGTTTTGTTTTCCAATTTTGACACTACGTTGACCTCGAATTTGATCATATGTTATTTTAGGATATTGTAAATTATAAATTTCAGAGAAAATCAGGAAATACTTTAAGTGCCAGGCTAAGGCCTTTGATATAGACTATATAAAATAGCACGTAGTATTTTGGACTGACTTTTTCGCTAGAGTGATGAGCATCTGATGAGCCAGTTCAGATTATTCACAGCACTGCCAATATAACAAGCTTACCTTCAACACCTGACTACTGGTTATTAGGCTAGGAAGGTTGCACAAGACTGAAGCATAAAGGTGTAGAAGGATGTATATTGGTTTGGGTAAGATCGATACATTTTAACATTTGGCTATATATGTGTGCCTTCCAAACAGGACAGGTGCTCCTCTGTGTTGGTGATAATCCAAACAAGATGGCTGCCCTCCTCTGAAATTGTCCGAAAGATAATCACCAATAATTGCACCAATGCGCTCATCTGTTTTAGAAATGGTATCATATGTTCATTGGCCTCCTCCCATGGTGTTGATACTTTTCCTACATGCTGATAACTGTTTATTTTATTTAAATTTATTTTATATTTTCTTCAGGCTCCATATTAAAGCATTTTCA
>OMLF01000411.1:13675-28215 GCA_900302615.1 Holocentrus rufus | reverse complement strand
CCTCCGTCTGGCATGGACACGCTGGGGAGAAGGGAGCCAAGGGGGCGCAGCTCACTGGGACGTTCTGAGCGACGCACCTCCAAGGTAATAATGATGATAATCATAATGACCTTTTATTTATACTGCCCTTTTTAAAACATCAACAACAAAAGCAATAGAAACAAGTATGAAAGAGAGGTCAAAAATAATACAGGGTCATTACATAAAAATAAGTCTGTAAAAATGAGTTTTATGAAGTGATGTGAAGACTGTATAGACTTAGCCTGAACACCTACGGCAGGTTTTTCCAGTCTGTGAGCCCCAATGGCAAAGAACAGGCCGTCTCTTGTTTTTAATCCACATTTTGGAACAGTGGGAACCGTCCCAGAGAACCTCGGGGTGCAGTCTGGATCATCTGGTGATAAAAGGTCTGGGATAGAGCTTGATGGCAGAGCCATCTGCGCTTCAGATGTGATCAGTAAAATCTTCAAATCGGTCCTGAAAGTAACAGGTAATCCACGCACCCTAGAGGGAGCCAGTGGATTAAAAGAGGCACTCAGACGCTCTAATCCGAACACACAGGGATCTGTCAGTCATCTGTAAGAAGGGCCGCTATCCAGCACATGCTGCTCCGGCACAATGTGAGATGTGTCAGCTCGATGTGTTAAAGGTTTAATGATTGAATCTTGCGTCCCACTAGCTGCTATTACAACAGATGAAGTGATGTAATTGTAACGCATCCCCCCCTACAGGCTCTGTTTACAGTCTGTAACTTCATTCACAAGTTGTTATATTTTTTATTTATTGATTTATAGTTGCATATTTATAGAAGCTCAACACATTCAGCAGCTGAAGTGACTATAAAGATGCATCTGAGTCGCTCGGCGCAGGTCTTAACTGGCTTTCACAGACATCTGGTGCGGGGCGTTTCCAAACATTTGTCGTGGAATAAAAGAGTTAGCTTCCTTTTGAAGTTCATTTCACGAGCAGCTGTTGTCTGTTGAAATTAATGAGATCTGTTGTACAGATCTCGTTAGTTTCAGAATTAATGAAGTCATGACAGTCAAATCGTAATTTTAATTGCTTAGTACATCGGACAGAGGTGTGTTTGAGTTTAAGCCTCCCGGGATTATCACTGTACTGTTTCCCTGGTCCTGTTACAACATCCAAAGAGGGTCGATTCATGTCTTCTTACAGTGATGAGGGATCAAATGAATGTATTGTTGTTTCATATTGCTACTTGTTGCAAATGGCATGAAATAGTAAAGCTACCCTGTGAGTTTTCCAGCTGTTATTAATTATCTCAGAAAATGTCTTCCCGCCTCACAGGGCACATTGTCACTTTGTCATGTACGTCGTGATGCAGTAAGTTGTGTAACACCCTTAGGTGTCGAGGAAAGGTTCTCGTGACGTGGCGGACCACATGGCCATCCAGATGGACGACTCGGACTCCATCACGGTGTCGGAGCAGAGCGAGCCCTCGGCGGAGTGCTGGCAGAACATGTACAAGCTGCTCAACTTCTACTCCCTCATCTCCGATCCCACCGGGATCCTGGAGAAGAGCTCGCCGGAGAACTGCCTCTCAGGTGGGAAGCAGGCCGTGGATTAGTTAGCGCCTTTCCCTCCCTCCTCTCTTCACCTTCCTTCCTTGGGCCCTGTGATTATCACAAGGGTGGAAAAAATGGTTGTGGTCTCAAATACAAAGAGAGAAACCTGTCCAAATGACCAGCGAACCATAAGACAACAACCACAACAAACAAGCTACATTCAGACCAGAGCAGTTTAATCATGATTTTTATGAATCAGGGCAGCAACTGTTTTATAAATTCTGTCAAAACATAATCAACTGGACACATAAAGTAACTGTACGTTAATGGACTGGGTCAAATCCAAACTGCATCTCAGAAGTTGAGAAGCCTGGCAAACATAAAGTAAGATGGACTTACAGCAATTTTTTAACAAAGTTCAAAGTTTAAAAGCAAATTTGGCAAACATAAGTAACCTTATGTTACTTATGTCTCTGAACCTTCACAGAAATAAGTAAGCACTACTGGAGTTTTTGTAAAGACCTGAATATTATGATTTATTTTGCAAACTTTTATTGATTTTTTTTCTTTTTACTTTATTAAAGCTTTATTTTTTATTTTATTATTGTAGTTGATACACAAAATTGCATTAAAAATGAGTAAAAATGCATAAAATCTGAGTCCCCGTAGAATAAAACAGCAAATACAGAATTTGGGAAAAACGAAAACTAATTTCCCAGGGTCCTACCACACTTTGCATTCCCTCTTTCTAGTTGAAATTAATATTTTACTAAGTTTATTGGTTGAAAGTTGGGAATATTAGATGAAATACTACAAGATTTTATACCATATTGATTATTTTTGGCATGATTTCGTTTTATATGAATAGTATTGCAGCACCTTTTTCATGACCCCGTTCAAATAGTGTGTTTTACTGTTTTAAGGACATCATGTGTATAGAGATTCAAGTATGTACATGTTAATATTTTGCACATACAGTATTTTTCCCCTGGTTAATATGCACATTAATACACAGGGTTAAGGCCATTGTGAAGCAGTTTTCTCTTTACTTGTCTCATTAGGTTCTGCACCCCCTGGAATTCATACATTTTAATTTCTTTCAGTTGCATTCATATATTTAATCATAATTTGTTATAATGCCGTAACTGTTGGTTGCATCATCATTCCTATTTGCGTATTTCTTAATTATATTCTAGCTTTATTTGTTTTACATTGCTGTGTGCTGCTGTGACCCAAGTTTCCCCCAAGGAATTCATTAAGAGGAAGACAGCAGCGTTTAGCGGTGTGACAGTGTTTGTTTGTTCTGTTTGTTTATTGTGCCACAGTGGCCTTACACAGATAAATTTAGATCAGTCAGTAAGGTTGAGACACTTTATTCCTTTAAACCTGGATGCTTTTACACTTTGTCATCCTGTGTTAAAATAACTTTCTAAAGATTGTCTTATCTTTACTGCTAAACTTCCAGTAAAAAGATAGACAGTTTGTGTTATCGTGTAATTATAGCATTAACTATGAATCTTGGTTTCAACTCACATAACCCTGTTTTGTATGCAAATTAATATTGATGACATCACACAGCAGGAGAATGAACTCTCTGCACTGACTGCTGCCATATATTGATATATAGTGTTATACTATAAAACAACACATCTTATAATCAGACATTGTTATATAAGGAATGCTTCTGTGTTTGCATGTAATTTGCAAACGCAGTGTGCAGTGAGTATTCTCCTACTGGGGAGTCTGAAAGATCACATTCCGATTCACTGACAAATAATAATCTGGATATGTCGTCGTCATGGATATGCCGTAATCAGTCTGTACTTGTTTTATTTAGAGGGTGGGCGTCGGCCCTCAGAACCGTTCTGCAAGGTGATCTTCGAGAACGAGCAGCAGGACCCGCCCACGCCCAACAAGCCGCTGGGCGCGGGCGGGCGGCGGCGCAGCCTGGTGAGCTCCGAGCCGCAGCACGTCACACTGATCGTGTTCGGCATCGGCATGGTGAACCGCACGCACCTGGAGGCAGACATCGGCGGGCTGACCATGGAGGCAGAGCTGAAGAAGATCCACGGCAGTTTCACCCTGAAGGAGAAGATGAAAGGTGAGGCTGAGTTATTGAAGAACATTTGAATGCCTCAGTCATGTACAGTATTTGGTTTGTTCTGAACTTTGTCCCTGCTGGCCACCACACACACACTCAAATCAAAGTTGTATGGCTCAGTGGACAGTGGACTCCTGATAGGCTGCTTTTTATGCTTCTCTACAAAAAGTAGTATTGTCTAATTTTGATGCTCCTCTGCCTTTATGGCTAATAAGCTCAATATTGTTATTAACATTTTTTGCTCTAATGAAGACCAGGACTAATAAAAATGAATACTAAGATTAAAAAAAATGATTGATTACTCTTTTAAATAAAAATTTAAATATGCTTCTCTTGTCTCTTCATTTAATATTTTTCCCCAAGTCTATACACAAATAGCACTGAAAACCAGGAAAGTACACTAATTATTTTGCCCAGTAAAAATTAGGCTGAATTTGTGTTGCTGTGTGTCCTTAGACATCCTGCACCAGAAGATGACTGAGACCTGTGCATCAGCCCACATAGGAGGGGTGAACATCGTCCTGTTGGAGGGGATAACGCCTGACATCCAGTACGTACTCACCCAGCCCTCTGACAGTGTCCGAACCGGGTCACCGTCCATTCAACAGCCCTTTTTCACAGCAGCCATTTTGACATGAGATAACAGGGTAAACACAGGTGTTACTAATGCCACTAATTAAGGTCTAACAGGCTCATTGGAAAAGCTCTGGTTCACTTGAATGGAACAGAACCTTAATGTCTTCAGTAACACCTGTGTTTACCCTGTTAGTCATGTCAAAATGGCTGCTGTGAAAAAGGTCTATTAAGTGCATTTTCTTCATAAACAGCCTGTTGCTATGAAGGTTTAATCATCAAAGAAAAAAAAATTACAGAATAATCGACCTATAACTATCATGTTAGTTGCAGTTTTAGTTCACAATGCGAATGGAGTGGTTTGGCCGTGACCCCATTCGCGTCATGGTTTATTGACTGACCTTTGCTCTGTAGATATAGTAATGCTTATATCTCAGATTAGTTTACATATGTTAATGAATTTTAAGTACTGTAATGTAGGACTAGAGAACCAGAATCTTTGGTTTTGCTTTTTAATAGCTAATGATTTATAATGCTATGATTTGATATTATTGTGTTATGTGCTGACCATGAGAAATAACATTTTATTACAATGGTAGCTAACATGTAGAAGCTACGCTGCTTTTAGCTTCCCCTCTCACTTTGTAGGTTGTGCACTGTTTGTAGACTCAGTGACATCAAAGTAGTAAATGGTGTCAAAGAGGAGAACAGACCACCCTCTGACTTGCACTTGAACGCAGCCACGGCGTATGCAAATGAGCTCTTTTATCCTGAGTCAATTGAGCTGTAGGAAGAGTGGATGCAGTGTTTTCCACAAGTGCTGCTTCCCAGCCAAAGATCCTTTGCAGCCAGATGCTTTTTAACAGCATTTTTTTTGTTTTGTTTTGTTTTTAATGCCAGCACTTTCTCTGAATATGACCACCATAACGATGTTACAAGCCTTGTTATGAGACAGACCTATTTGTCTCCACACTTTGTTTTTGCTTCCTTTCGTCATTATGCCACCGCTGGAGAAAAAAGCTTTTGCATCTCATTCGATTTTACAGATCCTCCCGCTGTGGAAATAAAATTAAACTTAAAATTTTACAGCATGCTCCACACTTCTCCCTTATGCTTGTAATGGCCTGTGCCAGACCGTAACTTGACTCTTTTTAGTTTTCAGTGATGTGTAAAATTGCCAAACACCCAGATATAAAGTGAACATAAGTGCAGTGTCACTCACAGATGTTGCCCCTACCTGCTAGTTTGATTAGACTCAACATGCTGGGCTGATAATTGCCAAGAATGATTAATTAAGCAGAAACCCACAACAGGCTCCAGCATCAAATTAAATTGCCCTTCAGAGCAGATAGTCAGCCATTGTTTAGTTTTAGATACTGTCTTCCTGACCTAGTTTGACAGCAACATCACAATAGGTTATATTTGTAACTCTTGTCTTCTGATGCAGGTCTACGTTCTGCAGTATAACACCTGTTTTATTTATCTGCCTAATACCTACTGTAGATTGCATATGGGGTGGCAAGGATGTAAATGTGGGATGAGTGAAACTCCACCAGTGCTGTAAGAGAATTAGTGAGGAAAAGCCACCAAGCTACTTCCTATTATGTGGCAAGGAACATATAAAGAAGGAAGTTAAAGTGAACCAACCAAGGACACAAGAGCCAAGTTCTCTGCCTGAGCACATAATAAATGCCACAGATTTTACACATGGCTGACCATTATCTATTAGGTCATTTAATGTGCATATTTTGAGTGAGAACTAGTCCGAACTGATTTGCTGTTAAATTTCTGGATGATCCCCTCCCATGTTCTGTCCCTGTTTGAACACAAAATACATGAAGTGCCATTTCAAGGATTCTTTAAGTACTTGTTATTCGATTGAATCAAGGTTTCAGACTGAATGAAAAGACAAAAATAGAGCTTGTTGGGGTGAGCATGACCCTGGGCACATTTTCTCTTTGGGTGCCCGCTGAGTTGCTTGTGGAAAACATTGTGGATGCTTTCACCGACCTGTTTCACCCCTCTCTTCTGCTCTTCTTTCCTTTACGTTCCCCCCGGCTTTCTCTTCCAACTACTTGCATAGACTGGAGGATTTCCCAACATCTCCCACCAGCACAGCTAAACAAGAGTTTCTGTATGTTACTGCTGCCATTTAGGGCTTGCACTTCATCACATGTACCACAAATCAACAACACAACTGCCCTAAATGAACATGTTTCATTTGTCCGAGTCCCATCATCCACGTGTTTTTTTAGTGAACCGTTCTGTTTAGTCAGGCCTTATCTTGGACAGACATTATATGTGTGTGTGTCTCTTTTAACCAATTATAGAGAGCTAAAGTCAACCCAGTCCTGTTAATTCTGTAATAACAAAAAGTTATATGTCATTTGACAATCTCTGTATTCTTTACTGTTAGTAATGTTCGTGAACTCGTATATCTTGTGCTCACTTCCTCCTGTTTATATGAATCTATTATTTCACCAGTATCATTTCATCTTTTCTGTATACCCTGTGGTTCCATGCCAGTTTTACATTCATAAGTCATCTACAGTAGCTATGTAAGAGCTACTGTATTTGACAAAGAGGCAGGAAAGGAACCTATTTTCTGCCCAAGTAAAGATGCATACTGCCATTCCGTATGATGCATCAGCTCATTCAGTGCCTGTGATACTGCTGTGGCATGTAGCTGTGTCACCGCCATGATCACTCATTCTCCCTGTGCCCTTCTGAAATCAGAAAACTGAACGCTATTGTGAATGTGCATGGACCTTCGGTGTTTGATGTCTTTTGATCGGCGCCCATCCCGAGTAGCATTTCTGTCTCCCATTCCAGTTTGCTCTGTGCATTTCAGGACGGTGGTGAAATGCAACATCGCCAAGTCCCAGGCCTTGTATAGCGCCCAGCGTGGGCTGAAGACCAACAACGCAGCTGTCTTCAAAGTGGGGGCCATCATGATCAATATCCCCCAGCACCCGGCCACGCTGCACAGCATGATGGTCCGCAGCTCCCACCAGCTCTCCAAACAAATCTCCGACCTCATCCGCCAGCCTTCCAACATGTTCGTGTGGTTTATTCATCTATTTTTCATTTTTCTTCAAACAGACATAGCAGTTAAGAAAAAAAAATCATTTACTATGACTGACTTAAAAAGAGAAGCCTCTTTAAAGAATAGAGGTTGGCTTTGCAAAGAGGGAATTGCTGGAGCATTATAGTTACATGAGGGGTTCAGAGGCCAGCTTCTATACAATATTAAGCACCGAGTGCATAAATCATTGTAAAGACATTTTCACCCCCTTTCGCACAGTGAAGCAGGTGTCTCAATGCTTAAAAATCTGTATTTGTCTCGTGTGCCCTTTCAAAGAAATAGTTGACATCCCTTATATTTCAAACGCTCTGGATATTTGATGTAACACCCAAGGTCATCAGTCCTAAGCTATCCTCAGTGGAAACCTCCTAAGGAAAGATAAGAGTCATGTGACAATTCCATGAGTGCCTTTACTGTACTGTTACTGTTCCCATATTATTTGGGGGTTCCTGACTTCTTAAGATGGAACATTGGGCACATTTTAATACTACCCACTTAAAGTAGTCAGGACACCTGGTTTAAAAGCTGGGACATGCCAATATTAACCAGTATATTTAGGCATGTAGACACTTATAGGAATACTTTAGGAATACTCCAAAATTTGGTGCAAAATACCGTTTTTCCAACTTACCCAGACTGAGACAAGATGTTTGATACCTACAGAAGTCTACAGGAGTCATTAGTCTAGCTCCATCAAAGTGAAGAAATAAACCTTACAGCAACTCTGAAGCTGTCTTATTTACATCATGTGTCATGTGTATTTGAAATACATATCTTGGGATTTTTTTAATTTAAATGATAGCTGTTTTAGGAGAAGTTAGAGGGGAGGAACTACAACTGCTGAACATATGTGTTCATCGGTTATAGTTCCTCCCATCTAACTTCTAAAACAGCTGATTAAAAAAAAAAATCATAGACGTCTATTTCAAATACACGACACATTGTGTAAATAAGACAGCTTCAGAGTTGCTGTAAGGTTTATTTCTTCACTTTGACAGAGCTAGGCTAATGACTCCTGTAAATTTCAAGTCTTTGCGCTAAGCTAACACAAATTGCTACCCATCAGAACCGAACCAGTGGATGTACAGAGCTGAAAATGGTATTGAACATCTTGTCTCAGTCTGGATAAGTCGGAAAAAGGGTATTTTGCTCAAAACGTTGGAGTACTCCTTTAAAGCACCTATATCAGGGCTTGTGGAAGTTTGTTGTATTTGGTTATTTTCTGACACTGGTAACATACAGTGTATGTATACAGTCATAGACGTGATTGGGGTATGAAAATGCATAATGATAAACAGCATGCCTCATGTTTTCAAAGCCTCCAGTTTGATTGGCACCTTACATAGACATGAGCTGATCTTGACTGGACCGTGTTCCATCTCCCCTCTCAGTCCACCCCCTAACAGGGAGGACACTCCCACCCCGCAGCCCTCTGACAAGGCGTCCAGCATCAACCAGACCCCCGTGGAGGCCAACGAGTTCCCGCAGCTTCCCGAGGGCCTGGAGAAGAAGCCCATCGTCCTCAAGTTCAGCGCCATGATGGATGGCATCACTATTGGGGCTGCCCTCCTGCCCTCACTGAAAGCAGAGTACAAAATGGGTCGCATGAAGAGCCATGGCATGACAGGTGTGTGTGTGTGTGTGAGAGGGAACAGAAATGGCATCGATTTCATTGTGGCTATGAACTGATATCAGAGCAATTGTTGTTTGAGCTCTAGCAAAACCACTTTGTCACTCAGTACTGATTGGAAGTATCAAGCTGTGTTGTAAATATTGATTTGATGCCCCTTTCTGATTTGTTATATGTACTAAATAACAAAGGAATTGGGAATGCAGCTACCTACTTAAAGAATCCGTTCCAACGTCCCCGTTTTCTTCTCCAACCCTCCTCCTCCTCCTCCCTACAGGGGCACAGACCAGTTTCACCTTTGAGCTGCCAAACCACAAGCTGTGCTTCCAGTCCAAAGTGTCCCCGGTGGACATGTCCACCATGCCGCCATCAGCCAGCCTCAACCTGCCGCCGGTCACCATGTCAGGGGAGTACATCATGGAGGACCACGAGAGCCACTCAGACCAGGGCTGGGCGCCCGACGACTTCCCGGCCAAGCAGGGGAACTACCTCCAAGGCAACTACCTGCGCTGTGTGGCTGAGGTACGAAGCTGCTGATGGGAGATCAAGATCAAGATCCTTCATGTGCCATTTCAACACTGCTGATTAGAATTCGTTTCAGTGCCGCTTAAACGTTAAAAACAATCAATTAAACGACAGAGAGATCAAATTCCACAGTGCTGTTAACCTTTGATCCGTACTCCTAAATGCATACTGTCTCCTGTGTGATGCAGATTGGTTCTTTTGAGCACAACTTGACCACAGACCTGCTCAACCACCTGGTCTTCCTGCAGAAGGTTTTCATGAAGGAAGTCAATGAGGTCATCCAGAAGGTGTCAGGTACCCTGGACCACCACAAACGCTATTTCTGTTTTTGATGTTTGCAGTTTACATGTATAATCTTCTTAAAGAGTGTCCTGTACAATATCATCACAGACACTATATGAGTTGCATCTATGTGTGTATGGGCTTAGAACTGTCAGATCCCATCAGTATTTTTACATCTCACATGGCAAAACTAAGACATGGAAACTATACAAAGCTATATCCTTCTCTTTGCTGCGGAAATGACCCGATTTCCGCTTGGATCAATAAAGCTAATCTAATCTTAAGTGTTCCCCAACGTACTCTATAGCCCACAGTTCATTTCAACTACCCATTTGAGGGTAGTTGAAATTAAGTGTTTTTTCTTCAAAACTGTGCTCAAGGGGAGGCGTGCTGGCACAAATCAAATCAGTTCATTTCCACATCAATACTGATAGTAATTTGTTAAAGTCAATAAGCCTGATCGATGTAATTACCCAACAAGATACAAAGCGGGAGCAGGGAGTTGTGACGCCAAATTAGAGTAAAGAATAATGAGAATTGCGTAGCCGCAGGCGGAGTGTATTTCAAGCAGTTGCAACATGGAGGAGCCTTTGAACATAGTTGGAATGGGAATGAAAATTTTATTCTGCCTCAGCAGATATTAGCAGCCACCCTCAGTTCTGCACACACACACACACACACACATATACACAAACACAAGCCCCAGCGCATTATGCACGTTATCTTGCACTTCTTAACTGTCTATTTGTGGGATCTTGTGAGGTTGAGGTTGCTGGTTGTGTGTGCAGGAGGAGAGCAACCAATCCCTCTGTGGAACGAGCATGACATCTCAACTGATGCAGACAAGCCAAAAATCCTGCTCTATTCGCTCAGTCTCATGTTCAAGGTACCTCATTCACTTTCCTGCAGTATAATAGTACAAAGTATCACATCTGTCACACTCAGTTTGTTTCAGGTGATACAATTAGGAAATTATTTCTTCCAAGAGAAGTTTCTGCATGTTTAATCTCGGTCAAGCTTTGAAGGAATTTCCGCATGCTCATTCTGCTGTTCTCAGGGCATACAGATGACAGCGACCACTCCCTCCATGCGGGCGGTGCGCTTTGAGACAGGCCTGATCGAACTGGAGTTGTCCAACAGGATCCAGTGCAAGACTCAGCCTGGTGGCAGCAGCAGTTACCTCAAGCTGTTTGGCAAATGTCAAGTGGACCTCAACTTGGCCCTCGGACAGATAGTCAAGCACCAGGTATGGCAAAACCTCATTCAAGAGAAATAATTGCACCTAACCATGTGTTTATCTGTGTTAACCTGCTGCACAGACAGCTATGGAGAACTTTGTAACAGTAGCCTAAAATACTGATATAATACAACGGCCTTAGTTTGTAAAATGTCCAAGATCATGATACTCGGAGTCTGTAGATGAGGCAAAACCAATATAACCGATATAAATGATAAATTTATAATATATTAATCTTGCCCCCCCCCCTTGCCTCTGCTGTACAGGTGTATGAAGAGGCGGGCTCAGACTTCCACCAGGTGGCGTACTTCCGAACTCGGATCGGCCTTCGAAACGCCCTGCAGGAAGAGATCAGTGGCTCCTCAGATAAAGAGGCCGTCCTCATCACACTCAACAGGCCGATTGTTTTCGCCCAGCCAGTGGCATTTGACAGAGGTTCAGTTTACTTTGAAACTAAAATCCCTACATCGCATCTAATTACAACCAGGCAGCATGATCCTGTGTACCTCAATGGGTTAATTAAGACACTAACACTGGGAGGGTTACAGATTTAAAGGATTATTTTAATTATTTTAAACCTGAGCCTAGTTTTCCAAGTTTCTGCAAAGAAGTGGGCAAATGGGACTTTATTGCTACACTTTGAAAAGAGTTCTGTATGTGTTTGACTCAGAATGCCCACGTCCAAAATCATTTGTAGCTAAGATTTTAAAGTTAACCTTGAACTAACAGATATAGCCGATATCTCTTGCTTATTGCAAGTGAGTTTGATTATGTTACTATGAATATATTTAGATTTTAAATACGTTGGACTGCCAACATTGATGCATTTGCTGCTGGTTACTTACTGATTGTGTTGACACATTTCTGCAGTTTGTGATGTCATGAAGGAGATTACAGAGCCTGTAAAAAAAAATCCCACGTCATACTGGTAATTAACAAGTTTACATGAATAGTTGGCAGTTTGTAGTTCCAGAAAATCCAGTGTGACATGACACAGTATCAGAGTACTATCGTAGTCTTCTTGCTAGCCAGCTCAAGCTAGTTAAAAAATTGATTTAACCCCAAAAAGTGTCAAGCCACAGATAAAAAAAATCTCATGTAGACAGTATCACTGCAATGTTCTTGTGTTGAAAGGGCATGTTTTAATCGCTTTTGGAGTCCCGGTGTTGTAAAGTACTCTGGCCCTTTTAATGTGTATTGGAGAACGGTGCTCTTCACAAACTTTAAGTGACAAAATCTAGGAAAATAAAGCCCAGACTGAAAATAACTAGAATTATCCTTTAATTCCTTCTGTGGCCACCAATGATAAGATTTAATGCATTTGTGGTCCTTTAAAGTTCTATAGAATGTATTCCCTATGCGTGGCTCACCTCTTGAACAGGAATCTGTCCTCAAACTAAAGGAAAAATCAACCCAAAATTAACATAAAACTTTGTTCTGATTAATTTAGTATGTGTGTGGATAAGGGCGTTGTAACCATTTCTAAGCAGACTGGGTTTTAGAAGTTGAGGGGCTCATCTATAATGCAGGAGGTTTTTTTTTCCACATTTTTCCCCTGCCTACGGTTCCCAAAGATTATCACATCCACTCCACATTGGTTCTAATGGCAGGATGGCATCGCAGATCTTTTCAGATTTGAAGAGACTGTCAGACACCACAGAAAGTTAGACAGTATCTAGATGGGTACTAAAACTTTCTGGAACTCTGAGCCTCATTTGGGTTGTCCAATTTCTTGACATCTGTAAACTGATGTGACTAAATGAGAATCATGATTTGATAATACCTGGATGACATTATAATCCTTTTCTACCCATGTGTGTGCGTGTTCCTTCCTGCAGCTGTGCTCTTCTGGCTCAATTACAAAGCAGCTTATGACAACTGGAATGAGCAGCGTTTGGCCCTCAACAAGGACATCCACATGGCTACCAAGGAGGTGGTGGACAAGCTGCCGGGCATCCAGCAGACCTCAGTGCAGGCTTTCAGCACCCTCTTCCTGCAGCTGACTGTCAATGACCTGGGCATCTGCCTGCCCATCACCAACACCTCCCAGGTAACCTCAGCTTCAATCCATGCTGTTTACATCGTAGACACCACATTGGACATTTTACCTCTGTGCGTCGCTATGCAGGCTCATGTAACAGGCATGAGACAGCTGGCCGCAAGACGTGCAGGTCCAATTTTCATAAGACACAGAGATAAAATCTCCTGTGTGCAGTTTTATCATCTTTAATTTGCATTTTAATATCAAGCGTGGATGTGTGCTTCATAAGAGCCACAGATGTGTCTGTTTATCATATAATTTGTGTCCGTGTTTGTGTACTTTTTCTGTAAAAGTTGTGTGTCAGTTGTTTTCTTTTACTGTGCGCGTTGAAACCAAAACTGGTTTCACCAGGAACTGCATTTTAACGCAAAGCAAACGGCTTCTTTTGTCAAATCATGAAATCATGTCCCTTCTTTTGTCAGAAAGTGGTCATATCATCATCTTCATCGGCACATTGCAAGGCTTTACTGTACCAGTTATCAGGATTTTCAGTACTTTTATCTGTAGCTTTAAAAACACACAGTTGTCTTGTGTTATTGTCTTATATTGATGAAAAGAACTGTTATCTCCATCAGTTTTCATGTAAAGTCCATAGTAACCTCTGTACCAGTTGTAATGTTATACTTATGTTCATAGAGATAAGATATACCAGCTGTTATGTCATACTTATTTCCATAGAGAGGACATGCACCAGTTACGGAGGGCATCCGCTCTGAAGCTGGGGCCAGCACATCAGTAGGCCGGCATAAAAATGCACAAAAAGTAACCTACAATTTATTCCATCTCTTGTGATCGCTTGTGTTGTGGAACAATGACTTGCTATAGTAAACATTTCTCTCTGTAGCCTGCCATAAGTACACTGCATCTCAACTGTACTTGTGTGAAAATGGCAGGTCACACCATTTTGGTAGCAATCACATTTCCACAGAACTGGCATAACAACCAGGCTTGGCGTGGTGTCTGAGGTGTTTATGGGTGTTTAATTCCTTCATGGAAAAAAAAGGGGGTTATGCCAGTTGGTGTTCGGTTTATTCAGATTGCTTAATTTATTATTCAGCAGCGATGATCAGATTTTTTTACAACCTAATTTTTCAGAGACTTCCATGACATGCATTAAATCATAACAGCACATTTTCATACACTAGGACTAATGATACACAATGGGGTGCATGGCAGGCTCAATCTAAGTCTTGTGGGAAAAACTGACGATGAAATGCAATCTAACTGAAAAGCTTGGTAACATTTCACTCACAGGTTTGTTTAGGAGTGCTTATTAATACTCATTAATTTGCAGTCTATAGACTAGCTGCAAAATCTAATTTGAGCTGTAATCTGCCTCTTAATATCAGTAGGTCAGAAGCATAACATGTTACGGCATTTTAAAGCAAGTCTTCAGTTTACGGCAGACTGAATGAAGTGTTACCAGCTAACCCAAACCATGCCTTCTCCCTGCACCTGGGCCTGGGTTGTTTTCTCCCTGAGCTTCCCCCCTGGCCGAGGCCTGGCTGACACCTCTTCCTCCTCTCTGCCCCCCCCCCCC
>OMLF01000411.1:0-13655 GCA_900302615.1 Holocentrus rufus | reverse complement strand
AGGCCAACCACAGCATCGACTTCGACACCGGCTCCGCCCTGGTCTTAACCATCGAGAGCACGCTGATCACAGCCTGTTCCTCCGACTCCCTGGTCAGCAAAGGCCACTTCAAGAACTTCTGCATCCGCTTTGCCGAGGGCTTCGAGACGTCCTGGGACGACTGGAAACCGGAAGTGCGGGGGGACCTGGTCATGAACGCCTGTGAGTGGAACAGCATGATGTGGAGGTGGACCAGTTTCAGCACACAGATTCTGGGGCACAATGTTCAAAGACATAAACAAACATGGAAATAATTCATCAAAATTAATCAAATCAATATCTTATCATCAAATTAAGTGCGATGCCTTAATATAATTACTGTATAATAATAATATCATGGTCGAGAGGGTTGGTAAATTCTATCTCAGGTCACTTCACTGTTTGTGTGACTTTTTACTAAAAGTAAGACCACATTTCCCGCAAACCCCCTTTTCCTTTCTTCTTCAGTTAAAGATTTTATCTTGGATTCGTCTTACTCATTTGGGTAATTCATAAACATATTGGAAGCTATTTCTCCATTAACACCATTGCCAGAAATTGGCTATGTTTTCAGGGAGTAAATGGTGCGCTCTTGCCTTTTTTGTGCTGTAAAGCAACCAAATCTAACCCGGTGGCACATGATTTAAAATGCAGTATAAAGGCCGATAGATGTGTCAGTTCTGTCAGTGATAGTATTTTAATTGTAATGTCTCAAACGTAATGATTGTAATGATTTATTGACCTTAAAATGCATCACATAGAGCCATAAGGTATTACTTATACTGACAAATGTCATTTATTTAGGTCATATTCAGTGGTGATAATGAAGGGTTTTATGTGACTTGCCATGCATGCAACATTTTTGAAATATTGACTAAATGTTGCCTGTGTTTCTGTGTGTGGTCTGTATGTAGGTGTAGTCCCTGATGGTACATATGAAGTATGTTCCAGGACTACAGGGCAACCCTCAGCAGGCAAGTGCTTTCCACCGAGCTCTCAAGTTCATAAATTATGGATCAAGCCCTAAAGCCCCATTTTGACAGAAGCAGTGAAAATGAGACGGCTGCATTTAATTTTCATCGCGCCTTAATTGAATCTGCATCCTCTTTCCGATGTTCTCTCTCTCCCTCCCGGCTTCCCTCTGCTCCTTCTCCTCCTCCTCCTCTGAGCAGAGAGCAGCAGCGCCGGCACCTGGACCTTGAACGTTCTGTGGAAGATGTGCGGCATTGACGTTCACATGGACCCCAACATCGGCAAGCGCCTCAACGCTCTGGGCAACACGCTGACCTCCCTGACAGGCGAGGAGGACGTGGATGACATCGCCGACCTGAACTCTGTCAACATGGCCGACCTTTCAGACGAGGACGAAACAGACACCATGTCGCCAACCATTCACATGGTCAGTCAGCCTGCATTTTGATTTTGGCGGCATACTACCGAAATATATATTTCTGTTCCACTTCATTATCAAAATATAATTTTTAAATTCGTTGACAGTCTAATTTAAAGTAAAGAATTTCATTGTCATGATTGCCAGCAGTGATTTAATTAGGTTCTTCTTCACTTTCAATTGCCTTGTAAGTCGTGTAATGGTGTGCGCACACCAAATCCAGCAAACATGATGACACTGTAAAACCCAAACCAATGGACGGGGCTTCCTCCATGGTCGCAACTTGAAATTGGCAACTTTTTTGCCAACTCTCTTGTTTTCCACCTAAACAGATCACTGAAATATGTTTCTGAAAACATTTGAGTCAAGAAATACACAATGCTGTTGCTAAATCTTGACTCAGATTTATCTGCAAAGCCTAGTTTGATAGTTTGATCAGACTTACATGAAACAGGCATGTTCAAATTGACAGATTCATGTGAAAAGCTGAACTCAAGCCAAATTTTTGCAAATACAGAATCAGCGAATGATCCCACTTGCCATGAAGTATCCATTATGCACTGCACGGTTGTATCCCAGCTCTCTATAGGTGATGAACACAAAGAGTCCCACTGACAAACATTGCCGGATTTGGTGTATGCATACCTCAAAAAAAGATGCTGTGTATAAGCTAGAAATTAAATTAGAAATGCAGAGCTGTGTATGTTCATGTTACAACAGTGTATTTGGAGAAATCCTGCATAGCTTACCTTAAACAAATCTTTAGAAGCTAAATCCAGACATGAGTCATCCCTCCTGCCACCTTTCCATCCATCTGTTCCTGCCGTTGTTTGCAGAGTCCAGAGGGCGGGTTCAGCCCACGGCTGACCTTAAAGAAGCGTCTGGTAAACCACATCCTGGGCCTCAGCCCCAGGCCTCAGAGTGTCTCTGTCCCAACCGACTACTCAGTCTGTGCATCGCCTCAACCCCGAGTAAACAGTGTCAGGGCCCAAAGACCTCTCTCCTGGGGTTGTGTATGTAGTCACACAGTATTAACTCTTTTATTTTTCTGGGCCCACAAAATCACTTCCAATGTGCCATTACATTTAAATCATCTCCAGATAAAAGTTGAGGGTTGTGGATTCCGAAATGCTCAGCAATGCTGTTTCATGCCAAAGCTAATTGGCATCACAGAGAGCGGTGTCGCTTTGCATTTGCTTTCACTGCCCGCCTCGTTAAGCTTCCCTGGTGGGTGAAAAGAGAGAAAATCGTGTCACAGAATTCCCTGTGGCAAGAAAGCTTCCTTACTTCTTCCTTCATTAATAATTTCCCTGATTTAGGAACTTGAAGGGGCCTGCTGGTGGAGGTGGAGTCGGTGAAGGTGGTGGTGGTGTTTTCCATTTTGTGACATTTTGTTTAATCATCCCTGGTGTGTTGACTGGACTGCACATTGGGCTTAATCAGAATCAGAATAGTTACCCAGATTTAACTTGGCCAATTTACTTGGAACACATTCTGATTTGCAGCAACTACCTGGGAGAGTTGTAGAAAATATTGGTTATTGGGTTTGATCAGCAGGTTTGTCAATGTCTGTCATCAGTCTGACTTGTTCATTTGGTTTGGGGGTGACGAAACAGGAGGCCATTGACCCCAGAAGACAGATGGCACTGGGGAACCAGGTGATTGATGCCCGTGGGAGGAAGTTCACCAAGCGGCTGGTGGATATCAGAGAGTTGAATGAACAGGCCAAGGTCATCGACGACCTCAAGTAAGAGATCTTACTTCACTTACACTGCTAAATGAGGCCTTCATAACTTGCTGTGGGTTTACTCCAGGATGTCAGCAGTTGTTTGTGGTGTAGTACAGTTTGTAAAGCAGACCATTCCAGTCCTCAGTTTGGGATTAGACCTGGCTCTACTGTTGGAATGTATTAAAAACCCACATCTTGTTTGCTTGACCTCAGGAAACTGGGGGCCAGTGAGGGGACCATCAACCAGGAGATCCAACGCTATCAGCAACTGGAGTCTGTGGCTGTTAATGACATCAGGAGAGATGTCCGGAAGAAACTACGGCGCTCCAGCATGAGGGTCAGTGCACTTTCTCTGATACCATTCACCTTACCCAATTTGCTACAAGTCTCAGTACCGCCAGGTTAAAATGTTATCTGTCACAACTGCCTTACAACAACAGACCATGGGCCAAATGTGGACCAATTTTGTACTTGTGTTTGTTGTTTACTAGGCGGCCTCTCTAAAGGACAAGTGGGGCCTGGGCTACAAACCAAGCTACAACCGTTCCAAAAGCATCTCAGCAGCAGCAGGCCGTCCCCCTCTAAAGAGGTTGGACCGACAGAGGTAACACATGAGGGCATGCAGATCCAAGTGTACAGTAGCTTCTCTCTGTAATAACATTTAAAGAAATACTCCAATGTTTTGAGCAAAATACCTTTTTCCGACTTACCCAGACTGAGACAAGATGTTGGATACCAATTTTCACCTCTGTATGTCTACTAGTTCTTTAGCTTAGCGTAAAGACTTGAAGTCTATAGGAGTCATTAGCCTAACTCTATCAAAGTGGAAAAAATAAGCCTCACACAATATATCATGGTTGTTTGAAGTGCCCTTCTTGGAATTTTTTAAAATGTATTTTTTTTTTATTATTTATAACTAACCTCTAACGTAAAAGATGTGTATTTCATTACACTCTAACACACATGATACATTTTGTAAATAAGACAGCTTCAGAGTTGTTGGAAGGTTTATTTTCTCACTTTAACCGAGCTAGGCTACTGACTCCTGTAGACTTAAAGTCTTTATGTTAAGCTAAAACGAAATACTACCCATCGGAACCGAACCAGTGGATGTACATGTACATGTATCGAACATCTTGTCAGAAAAAGGGTATTTTTCCCCAAAACGTTTGAGTATTCCATTAACATCAATCTGTCATTGCCAAAATATGACGCCTGTGCTTAATTACCATAAACAAACAGTTGGTAGCCTCTGTCTCACACCAGTTGTTAGTGACAGACCACTGTTCCTGTAAACCCCCTACATCCATTGGCAAAAAGCATGTTGCCACTTGCTCAATTTGCAAAACGTGAATAGCACCATCTTTTTTATAATAATACCCTGTTTTAGCGTATTGTCAGCCTGTATCAGTATTTGTACTGGTGCATCTCTTGCTACAAGTTGTTGTTATTCCTCTCTGCCTTCAGTTCCAGAATAGGGGATGTCGATGACTTGCCAGATATCCGTGTGGACGCATCGTCCCCTGGGCCAAGAGTCACCTTCAATATCCAGGATACGGTAATCAAATCTCCACAAACTTCAGTTTCATAAAGTGGGGTTCCCACATGTTCACGTATCAGAAAGCTACAACGCATAAACTTTAAAATGGTGTTTATTTATATTTTTATTGTAGGCTTTTTAATTTCACGTAATTTTATGTTGATGTCATGCTCAGGGCCCTCATCTCATTCCCCATTTCTGTGTATGTTTGTCACCACAGTGGATACCACAGGATGTTTGTGCTTTAACAATGGGGGTTATGTCAGGGTGACATTGCAAGATTTAAGAGATATCAGTAGAATGTGCTCCGACAGTGTAAACACCTGTACACAGTAAGGTCATTGGCAGATGAAGCACAGCAGTGGCTTTTATGATCATGGACTATACAACTTGAAGGGAGCAGCCATTGTGCTTCGAGAAGTGCAATATCTCCTCCTTGTTGTCAAATGTTTTCTTGAGTTCTTTTTTTTTTTTTAATTAATTTATTTTGGATGAACTCCTTTTTGGTGTCTCTTTTGTTCAATTGAAGATTAATAATCAGGCCTTGGACTCCACAAACACGCCTGTCAGTCCAGGAGAGGTATTCAAGGTATATTGAACAAAAGATGAAATATAACCAATATTAATCAAAACCGGGTTCTGTTTCCTCTTCTCCTCTGTGATTACCTTGGGCAGTGCTGATACGATTTGGAATATGCAAAATTCAAAACAAGATGGTGAAATATTAACCTCTGAGCATTTTTAATGTCCACATCCATGTTTATTGTGCAGTACTTAAATTGGATAGAGATGTGCCTTTATCTGTATATTTTTTGTCATATTTTTCAGCATTTTACAACTCCCATTCATTTTACATGGGGACGTACTGTTCTGGAACTGTTTTTGTCCCTAGTCACATAACTGATTGATACCTGGTGCATGCAGTATTCCTGTTATTATGTTGCACTGATATAAAACCTAAATAGCACAATCTTTGCTACTGTTTTGTGTAGTAGCAAATACTAATACAGTGCTAGGGAGGATTTTACTAAGCTCACCTGAAGCATGTATTCCACAGTGTATTTTGCCTACATGATGTGAAGACTTGTGCTTACTGTAAATGGACACTCCTTTTGGAATAGTGCTTAATTTCATTAAAATCATTCTCATCCTGTCTTGAAATTGCATACCAATCCAAATCAATTTTGCTTCAGCCTTAATGTACTCACTGGTTTCCAGCAGCTATGCATGGTTAGCCTCTGACCTAAGGTCTGTAAACTGTGCTGTTTGTCAGCCACAATCCAACTTATTCACACCTAACAGCATTAAAAACCCACTGCAGATGAAAGATCCATCAGTGCTGGGATTTCATGGTCATCAATCTATTAAAGGTGCTGTGTGTATCATTTTTCAAAATCACTATATGATTATCATATTGACTCTGATACCTTGGTATGAATACTGTAAACAAATGAGACTATGGTCGACATGGTAGGCAAC
Organism: Holocentrus rufus; assembly: GCA_900302615.1. NCBI lineage: Eukaryota > Metazoa > Chordata > Actinopteri > Holocentriformes > Holocentridae > Holocentrus > Holocentrus rufus. The sequence goes on along the minus strand of OMLF01000411.1, from coordinate 7,499 downwards.
TAGAAGTATGGTTAAGCTCGCGTTTCTCAAAACTGACACATTTCTTCACATTTCATCTTCCCACATCCCCCCTGTCAGAGAGAAGATACTACTTGTCCCCTCTCCATCACCCTGCCTTGGATTACATTTTTCTCTTTGAGACTTTACTAACTTTAGTTTACTAAGAGGATAAACATGTTGGAAGTTATTTTATATCAGCCTGTCACTCATTCCACCATCTGCCATTGCCAGAAACACAGAAAGCTTTAGTTCCATTTACGCAGGAATAACAAAGCCCCTCCTGTTATGTGGCTCACAGTGTAAAATGATGGTAGAGGCTGTCCTCTTTATTGTGAGATGTCTCGTTTGTTTATGGTTTTTATACTGATATATAACATTTAATGTGTCAATGATTTATTAATGGTAAAATGTTACACCTAGCACCTTCTACAACAACCGCCGGTAGGCCTCAAAATACTGCAAACTAATTTGTGACCAAAAAGCCATGAACCAAAGCTCATTTTACTTAAAAAGAGATCCATTTTACTTTGGAACACACTGAATAAAAATGCACTTTCTTGATTCAATAATTAATCAATAAAAAGATTATTTATGAGCCCATGAAGGTTTCAGTGGCTGTATTTTACAGCTGTGTTAAAATGTGGCTTGGTGCCCCATCAGGCCTGAGTGTTGATGGCTCTATCTGCAGTGTGAGTTTTCCTTTTTGGTGGAAATGATCAAGTCTTCTCACTGTACAATTTTGTACGACTCTTCTGACTAACTAGACTGATGCTTTGCCAGTGGTTTTCTGTTGACTAATAAGCACAGACTTAAGATGGGCGATGAAAGAACATATGAAATGATGTCTATGAATTGACCCTCAGACAGCTCTTGAGTCTACTCTGGTCTCAGTTGTTTGCTTCTGTCAAAAAAATTTCAATATTTACACTTGCATTGATGTTTAGGAGCAGTCAGCCTATTTCAGCAGCTGCCTTGGGGATCTGTTGTCACAATCAGCATTCAGGCTTTTTCTCCATCTGTCATCACGAATAGACTTATAGACTAGTAGACTTGTTTGGGCTGGGTATTTTTTTTTTCTTTATTTGTTTTTTTTTCTTAAATCGCTGTCTTGCGATCAAGTGTGTTTCATCTTCCTCCTACCAAGGTGTCATGACGTATTCATCTTCCTCCTCATCTCACACTCTCTCTTTCCTTCCTCCTTACAGAAAATGCATGACCCCTCAACTCCTCTAAGAACATTTTCAGGCTGACAGTGTTCTGTATTATCGAACATAAAAGCATCTAGAACCATATCATAGATCTATAGCAAGCTGTTCAAGCAATACTTAAACATTTTGGCTTATCCAGACTGAGACAAGATGTTTCATACCCTTTTAGACGCCATGTTAGCTTAGCACAAAGACTTGAAGTCTACAGGAGTCATTAGCCATCTAACTTCTCCTAAAATGACCCTCGTTTTCTTTTTTCTTTTTTTTCTTTTTTTTAATCTAAGTATATTTCCAAGTGTATTTCCAAGTGTATTTCAAATACACATGATACACTGTGTAAATAAAACAGCTTCGGATGTGCTGTAAGGTTTATTTTTTCACCTTGACGGAGCTAGGCTAATGACTCTATAGACTTCAAGTCTTATGCTAAGCCAACACAAAATGCTACCCATCGGAACCAAACTAGTGGACACACACAGGAGAAAATGGTATTGAACATCTTGTCTCACTCTTGGTAATTCAGAAAAGGGGTATTTTACCCAAAACATTGGAGTATTCATTTAACATGTAAATCAAAATACAATAGCTTAATTGCCACAAATTAATACATGAAATCATTTTTGTAATCAACGAGCTGCATGGTCTATTTTACAGAACACTATCTCCTTCAAAATTCTACTCTCCATTATGACTTATCGGCTGGCCTCCTACTTCAAGACATCAACATCAATTGTGTTGCTTTTGTCAAATCACTCTTTTGTGAAATCACATAGCCTTCAGCCATGTTGATTCTAAGTAGGAAGTGCCTCCTCACTGACATAATGCAGAGCCTTATTCGGATATTGAAACTGTTTCCCCGTTTTGAAATTCATGACTCTCTAACGCTGCCCTTCTCTGAAGTTCCCTGAGGAGTCAGAGACGGACCTGTCCTCGGTCACCATCGATGAGCCACCCCATCTTCATCATCATCTTCATTCTCCATCCGTTAGCTTGGGCCAGTACTCAGTTTTCAGTTGCCCTACCACCCCTGCTGTCTTCTCACCCGCACTTCCCTTCCAGCACGACGACATGAGGCGTGACGAGCTCTCCTCCTCGTCCTCTGAGGACTCCGACAAGGAGGATGAGTTTGAACGTGAGAGGCCGGCTTGCTACCGTAGGCCTTTGTGAGTGGTCTTTTTGTTCTATTTTTAGCTACTTAAAGCATTCTTATAATGAATGTTGGATGACTTCATGAACTTGTGATCTACTTAAAAGCTTTGGTTTTATGCTTCAGTTTTTTTTTCTCCCATAATTGAAGCTCTGCAATTTTCAGCAACCATGTTTCTTCTTTCCTCCCAGCCAAGCGTCCCACAGGAAGTCATCAGGCTTTGCTGCTGTCAGTCAGCTGTTCAGTGAACGCTGGCCAAGCACACCAACCAATCGCAGCTTCATTAGTCCACCAACTGAGAGAAATATTGACTTTGAGCTGGACATCCGTGTGGAAATTGACAGTGGCAAGTGTGTCCTGCACCCCACCACCCCACAACCTGAGCATGAGGACATTTCCTTCAGGAGGTACTGCAAAACACACATTCTTAATCCTTTCAAATAACTAAAACAATTTAGAACATGGCAACTATCTTTTGCTGCTGCTTGTGTGGCATGTCTGCTCAAAGATCAAATGCTTTTGAAAAAGTTGAGTTGAAGGTGTGCTTGAAGGTCGCTGGAAGTTTGGAGCATTTAGACTCAACTGACAAAAAATGTGTAATGAGCACATAATTAATCAGTTCAGTTATTCCACATTTTTTGTCATTTGAGTCTAAAGGGTCCTCTCTTCAATGCAGTTTTACATAATACACGTTTGAAGAGCCAAATCAGAGCAAATCCTCTTAAATCATTTTCCAGATAAAATGAAATCCAGTAAAAATGCAAGGTTGGGGTCATCTCGATCACATAGTGAAAGTTAAAGCCCGTTATGTGACATTCCAGCAGTCAAAAAATGGTTGATTCAACATGATTTGCAATTCCTGTGGATTCAATGTAGTTGAATCTACATTCTTGCATGCAAAATGCGCCATACAAATTGCAGTTTGGGGCTTTGACATCGATGGTTCTTTAGTTTTGTTTAGGATCCCCAGTATACAGCACTTAAAGCTGGTCTTTCTTAGACAGAAGACACAAAACATTTAACTTAGGACACTGTGTACATTTTCATAACTAAACAAAATGAAGAACCGTCCTCCTTTGACAGCACTACTTTCCCTCTTGGTTTTGTAGGAGTTATGACCGGAGCCTCAGGAGTCTGGACCAGGAATCTCCCCCAAAGAAGAAGAAGCTGCAGCCCACCTACACCTCCACCACCCACCTCCTTGCTGGCAAGAAGTGCCCCTCTTCCCTCCAGACAAAATCCAATGACTTGGAGACCACCGTCTTCTACATTCCAGGAGTAGACGTTAAGGTGAGCTTCTCTCCTCACCAAAATGGTCCACAAGCCCTCTGGCAACTCTGGTCTCTGGAAGCCTGAGAGTCTGCAGAAAGAATATGATCGAGAATTGTTTTGTAGTGATTAAATCTGAATAACATTAATGTGGTTTCTGATGTTTTTAAGTTTGATTTTTTTTCAAAGAGTTCCCTGCCCAAAGGAAGGTGAAATCATGCATAGGCATGTTAAGACAATCAGTTATGAACTTCACTCAAACAAAATTCCATTTATGAAAGTTGACTTTGCTTAGAGGTTCGCCATTCGGCATCACCTATTATTTTGTAATTTTTTTGGCAAGTTCAGGTTGTCAAAGACTGCCATCAACAGTGGTAGCAATCTTCTACATGGGACCATCTTTTGATCTTATCTGTTTGTTGGCTTGTGAGGGCTTTGTAAGGCTGTTTAAGCTTAAGAGATGAGGGTGGCAGACTTCATGAAGACATTGTTACCCATTGCAGCCTAACAAATCGCATTTCTTGTTCTGTGTCTGAGAAGAATTTTTAAAAGAGATAAAGTGAGTGGTGATATAGGCTTGTAAATAAAGAGACTGGAGTGCACAGTCTGCAATTGTGAAAGCTATTTGTCATGTTATGATGGGTCAGGCAGAGATACATTTGAAGCGGACATGAACTGAATAAAGTGTCTGGGTTGTGAATTCAGAGTGAATTCAACTCATTGTTGGTTATGGTTTGTATTTTGGTTGAATCTGACTTACCTGACTTTGGCAACCCTCAACATAAGATGTTACCTTAGCACTGTGTCTGTGGCTCTTCTTTGAAACATTTGCTCTTCTTTTTGTTCCCTCAGTTGCACTACAACTCCAAGACCCTGAAGACGGAGTCACCCAACGCCTCCCGTGGATCCTCCCTCCCTCGCACCCTCTCCAAAGAATCGAAGCTGTATGGTATGAAAGATAGCGGCCCTCCAAACCCTCCCAATGCTGTCCAAAGCAAGACTAACTCGCTCCTACCTCCCCCGCCCCCACCTCTTCCATCAGGTACTGAGCATTCCCTCATCCATGTTTGCATGCCCTAGCACCTTCTGTAATCACCGTCACTAGAGCGCCACGCCTCTCCACTCGGGCCATGTATATCAACTAGGTCCACCTGATCAGATGCATGCAATTTTGGTCTGTAATTTAAGGCATGATTCCAGAAGGCACCTTTGATCAAATGGGCTGATGCATATTAACACACAGTATCGATTACTTGCAGGAAAGATGATTGAAAAAACATTTAGAGGAATGGTAAACTTAGTTAAAAATGTGGATTTCCTCTATTCTTGAGTACTATCTCTCTCAAGATTTTAGAAGTCCTAAAAGTCACTAACTAAGTTTTAGGGTCAAAGCAATCGATTCCAGCAGGGCTGGGTGGGCTTTAGTTCCCCTTGTAGGGTAACAATAATGTCTGGACTCTGGTAAGATCAACCAACTGTCCAGCAAAGTAAAAATATCCGGCTTGTTGGAACTGAAAGCACTTACTAGCACTGTGACGATATGTTAGCTAATGTTTTCCTGGCTAACACTGCTGTAGAGCTCACTTGCTAAAAACTCAACACTTTGGAGGCTTGTAGTAGTAGAGAAGATGTGAGAAAGTCCATCGCTAGCTAAAGAGAGCCCAGATTGGTAAAATAATCCTGGGTAAAAGAAAGATTTATATCCAGGGACAGCACAAAATCAACTGTTGGGCTGCTGAGCCACTGTTACTCGCTAGTTGAGGCGAGTGGAGGATGGACAGGTGCAGTTGAAGAGTCAGTCAAACAGGGTGGGAGAAATAAAAACTGTTGGTTTGAGTCAGGAGAAATCAGCTGATAGGCCACACTCTGAGAAGAATCAGATTCTCAGATCACGCTCTTTTTATACCAAATGACAAAAAAAAGAAAAAAAAGAAAAACAATTTAATTACATATCTTAGTTTACCATCCCTTTAAGTCAAAAACACTTCTAATAGCATTTCTGCTACTTATTTAAAGTGTGTGAAATGCACTTTAAATAGATTTGATTTGACTTGACTTATTAGGAATTTGACCATTCAGAGCCCAGATCCGAGGTGTAAAGTCCACTCAGAAGACTTGTAGCTGACATGTAGTCCAGGCTACTGATGACATAAACTCCCATGTGTCCTTTCAGCCAAAGGCAAGAGCAGTGGAGGGGTGAAGACAGCCAAGCTGTACGCCTGGGTGGCTCTCCAGACGCTGCCAGAGGAAATGGTGATCAGCCCCTGTCTGCTGGATTTCCTTGAGAAGGCCCTGGAGACCATTCCTATCACTCCTGTGGAAAGAAACTATGCAGGTTGGAGTACTTCAGTTAACTGTGATGCAACGTCTGATCTTCCTCAGAAAAATCTTTCACAGTGATCCTAATTGAATGTCTGCTGTTCATACACAACTCAATGTGTGTGTGTGTGTGTGTGTTTTTGTGTTCCTCTGTCAGCTGTGGCCTCCCAGGAGGAAGACATGGGTCAGTTTGAGCCTGTGGAGCAGCTGGAGGAGTCCACCACCTCCCTGGTGTCCTCATCCACATCGGCCTACTCCTCCTTCCCTGTGGATGTAGTGGTCTACGTCAGAGTCCAGGTACTGAAGCGCGGTCTGGATGCACAGGCTGCACAACTAGCTGCAAGGATCAGACAAAGGTGTAGATGAACCTTGATTAGCTCTAGTTTATGAAGAGTTTCAGTTAGTTTCTCAAGCCAGACTGTCTCTTCCACACTCTTCGAACACTCTATAGATAAGTCTGTAATTCAGCCCGTTAAAATTTGAGGAAGCTGTCATCTTCCACCAGAAAAACTCTTCGTACCGGAACAGTATTCCACCAATCACGACACAGGGTTCCCAAAAATGTATTCCCCTTGGAAAAAACCAAGACAGCTTGCTAGCATGGATGATACGAAACCGGCGAAAGAAGACACGGAAAGACATAAAAGATGTCCGCGGTGAGGAGGAACCTGGCTTGTTCCGAAAGAGTTGAATCGAAAATCTTTATCTTTTCAAATTCCTATTTCTGCTTAGTAGCTAGTTAACTAGGCTTCGACTAATTTGGTTTCCAGTAGGAGATAATTACACGTCTGCACAGGCGATAATACTGTAGTGAGGAAGTGACTAGATATCTGCCTTACTTTGATACTCATATTCAGTGTTTCCAAAGTACAAACTGTTAAGCGGAAATTGTGGGAGCCAACATGTCTGGCTTGATGATTGATGATGATTTCAGGTAATTTGATGTGTTCTTAAAGGGCTTTGTAAGACCACGTAAAGTTACATGGGTCTTCTATGGATTGAGATTCCCATTTGAATTGTTGCAATTCATACTTTGAGTATTTTGGAGGTGCCTTCACTTGTGCAGGGTTAGACTGTATTATCAGTGATCATCGGTGTCTCCAGCCTTCTCAGATCCGCTTCAGTTGCCTGCCGATGTCCAGAGTGGAGTGCATGCTCAAGCTGCCTTCTCTAGACCTGGTCTTCTCTTCCAATCGTGGTGAACTGGAGACCCCGACAGGAGCCCATCCTGCCGACGGGTCACACCAGCCCTCCTCCACTCCACCAGGGCAGCACGTCCCCAAACCTCCACCCAGCAAAGGTCTGCAGAGCGCCACTTACCATTTTGCTTTGGAAGAATAATGAAAAGGAGAGCTATGTGAAGTGTCGGCCCAAATTTTTACAGAGCGTGTTTTTCAGACTTTTAAATGCAGCATTCATGACTATGAGCTGTCGTCCCACGCCGAGCCTTGGCCCTGTGTGATTCAATGTAGATCACAGCACGTTCCCGTAAATTCATTTCTGTGCTCTGTAGTCTGAAATCCTGCAGGTTCTGTTGTTTGTTTCTTTTTTGTCTG
>OMLF01000408.1:0-12484 GCA_900302615.1 Holocentrus rufus | reverse complement strand
GGGGGAAAAGTGTTTCCATACAGAGAATATGTCTGCTAGTCTCTTTTTTTAATATACGATTTTTAATGTGGTATCTAGTGCTGATGCTATAAAATGTAAAGATAAATGGCTTATAATTGATTTGACGTTGATTTTTTTATATTTTAAGTATAGTAGCTATAGAAACATAGCCAGCCAACCTGCAAAGAACACACCTGTGGTTCTTTGCTTTAGATGCTGTAGATTTGTATTGTCTCTGCCTACTGCTGACTGTAAAAATAGAAGAATCAGTCATTTAGCACAGCCAGTAAGGCAAGTGATGCTGTTAGTGCTGATGACTGTGTGTGTCTGACTGCAGCAAAAGAGATGAACCCCAGTGTGGCAGCCATCTCAGCTCTTGCTGTCCTCAGTGTCCTGCTCATCAGTCTGCTGGTGCTTTTCCTGCTTGTTCTCCGCAAGAAGCATCTGCAGATGACCAGGTAAACACACGCAGCATGACTACAACCATATAGGAACATCAAACCATGAGATCTTAAGTCATTACATGAATGACAAAATGATTTGATGAATAGATACTATTTACATTATTTATCCACATCATTCAAAGAAGAATGTGTTTTAAGCTTAACAGCCATGCATGTTTATCCAGTGGGGTTCATAAATCCAAAGGTTGTAAAATTGCCTCAGTCCATAGAGGATCATGTAATCCTTCAACTGCAGTAAACCTGAAAATCACCAAAATTGGACCCACAAGTTCTGCACATGACAGCAGAGGTATTCGTGTGGAAGAAGCTGTCAATCAAAGGTCTGACTCATATACATGTCTTCAGAGTTTTGTAGACCTTGGATACTCAGAAGAAGAACTTAAGAGAAGCACCACATGGAAAACCCTGAAGTTATTAGAGACAGACTTATTTGAAATTTACAAGGAGAACAGTCTGGAAAATCATAACAGAGAAACTGCAATCATCAACTGATTGATTTAGGGTGGTTTCACCCCTCAGTATGTTGGTGCAGTTAAATCGAACCCTGGAGCGTTTCCCATACAAGTTCGGTTCATTTGGGCAAGTGTGAACACAGTAATGGAACTCGGGGGTGGACCAAAACAAGCGAGTCCACCTGGAGAAGGTGGTCTCTGTACACGTCCAGACAAACTGTGGAGCAGTTCAATTGCAGTGAGAACGCAATCAAACTTGAACAGACTCACTGTAGCCACGAAAAAACTTGTGTTGAGATGTTCATTATGTCCTAACCAAGCTTACTTGACGTGTCTTGTCACTGTATATGACGAAAGCTCACCGCCTGATGCAGCTCGTCTTCATAAGATGCATTTATGTTGGACATGTAGCCTTGATTCACATTCAGAGTGAATATTCTGCTGACAAAAAAATCAACTGGAATAACAACCAGAGAAATGCAACTGTTGCTATAGTGCACCCATTCGTGGGTTGATGATTTCGGTTTTCCGTGGTAACATTATCTCACTCAACTGACTCTTTGTTTAGAAGAGGAGAGCAGCTTTTTATCACAAACTTTGCTGTGTGAGCACAACCGAAACTCGAGGCGAATGCAACATTGTAACATATCGGTCCTAGTTTCGGACCAAGGCAAACGAACTGCAAGTGTGAAAACACCCAAGGTACTTGGCAATAGAGAGACTGGACTTTAAAACACTTTGTTAACTCCAGCTTGGTGAATATTTGTGAGCCTTAAAGGGGAACCACTGAAGAATTTAAAAATTAATGTGTTTTTCTTAGAACAAGGGACACTTCATTTAGTATTTAGATAAACAAACAGTGTGCTAATGTCACAAGGATGAATAAGTGTCTTTAAGCTGGTCTGATACTCACAAGACACAGAAATGGAAAACCAAAGGCATGGACATGATTAATGGGTTGGACCTCCTGCGCATAGTTAGTGATGAATGAGTGGTGATGAGAGTTGATTTTATTTACATCAATGAACTCGATAGATAATTTATCTTCATATTTATATCATATCTCAGTTTTCATCTGTAATTTTCTGTTGCTTTCCCCCTGCATGCAGCACTCCTCACTTCCTCTATTTACTGATTTGCCACCATATAATGCTGACTTCTCTAAAATGTACTGTGCCATTTTATACCACTGTCTTGTACATGTGCTTTATGTGATGCATTTGTTTAATAGCGGATGCTCTCTACTTTTGCTATTTCAGGGAGTGTGGGGCAGAGACCTTTGTAAATTTTGCTTCATTTGAGAGAGATGGCAAGCTTCCCTACAACTGGTAGGACCTTCCTCCATTTATTTATTTATTTATTTTTCATCTTCAAATTAGGATAAAATACACAGCTATTAATCCTCACACTGAAAGACATAATCCCAGTATTCAAAATTTGATCCTAAGAAGATGAAAGGACAGAGCCCCGCCCCCCACTTTATGCCCACAAGACCTAAGTGGACTTGTGTGCCTGTTTTTTTAGGAGATTTGTGCCTTGCTGTTTTAACTTAAGTTTAGCCTCAGTAATCACACATGCAGATTCCTCAGTTTGGGTGGCAAAGCCTGTCACTCAAGACCCTAGAAAGTCCGTATCAAATGGAGATTATAGGGCAGAGGGAATTGGAGAGCCAGATCAGGGATTTGAGCTTGTAGCGCTTTGCTTATCAACTGATTTTAGCTCTGCTACAGTGCTTTAAGTAGCGCCAAGCAGTGATGATGAGCTTACCAAACTGTATGAGGCCCAGACCCCCTGCCTTCTATCTTGCCCAGCTAAAATGGTCTGTTTGTCGATGATGATACAGTAGCCTGTCCCTTAATCTTAAATTGATGGGAAGAAATGTTGAGATTGGAGTTAACTTTGCCATTCTACAACAGAGGAAATAATAATGTTTCTAAATACTTTATTTTTGATGGAATAGGCAAAAATCTCCAAAATGGGGACTTGCACTCTCACCTATATAGCAGCACTGGTAAACAATAATCTGGCTGATGCAGTACACACAGCATTACACTTTTTCAGATTTGGAGTGATTAATATAACAGCTGAAAGACGGTCAGTTAAGGCAGACCTTGGCTTCCATCTGAAATTCTATTCAATTTTCACCATACCTTCCATCACTAAATGCATCATCAAAGTGTCTTTTTCTTCTTGATCGACAGCATTGGTGAAGTTGTGTTTATGTGGATCCAATTTCTGCAAAGCCTTTGTGCATGGTAGCATACATTGGTGTTATATCAGCTACAATAAGCACGATGTGACTAGTAGAGCAATTACTCTGAGTAATGGTAATTGGTGATCCTCATGCAAATCTATCACTCGCTGATAAAGGTGGCAGTCACTTGGTTTGACGTCACTACCCGTTCCTCAGGTGACAAAACGTCAGCTGTTTCAGTAGCATCAGAGGAGCTGTAGTAATGTTTGGATGAGTGTTGCTGGGGGAGCCGATGGCTGGGAGGACCGAGTGATGTCAGAGCAGCAGGCTGCCATCTATATGCATGCTTGAGGTCGTTAAATCAGACAGAGTGGCCATTCACCTCCACTCCACAGCAGCAAACAGACTCCTATTGTCCTCCAGCCACCAGTGAAACAACAGGGTACACTTTCTACAAGGCTGCATGATGCATTAACTCTGTGTTGAGCACTAATTGTGTACCTCTCGATCGCTCTGTGCCACTTTACTAATGGAGCACCATGTTTTGTCCCAACCTATCGCCTCCTGGTGTTTTGTTATTTTGTTATTTTTATTTTTTATGTTTTTATTTTTTATTTGAACCCCCTTCAGGCGAAGAAGCCTCTTTGCCTTCCTTACCCTACTGCCATCCTGCCTTTGGACTGACTATCTTTTGGCTTTTTATATTAATCCTTGGTAAGTAAGCACTGTTGGCCAAAAACACCACTGCATTTCAGGGCTTGTCTTAGCAAAGCCACAGCCTACAGTATTGATTATAGACATTGTTTTACTAGACAGGCTTCCCTTTTGCATGCAACAACCTCAGTAAGGAGCCACCAGATAACCTTTGGATCCTAAATAGGCCTCCCTAGGGCTTAAACACACCGGCTACGTAACGGCTCCGAGCTGCTGCGACTCACACGCGTTGCCAACCACACCAGTGGTGTTTCTGTTGCATTGCTGCTACTGCAGGCCCTACTTTTGCCTTTGATTATGGCCATAAATAATAGTGTTTCATTCTAAATTTAATTTACATTCAGTTCGAACAAAAAAAAGTTAAGAAGCTCAACTGTAAAAATCTAAAAATAAGTAAATATCTAATTAACATTATGAGTGGGACCTTAATTTACATTATAGGTGAGAGAGAGAGAGCGCATCTCTGTCAGTTCTCAACATCAAAGATGTTTCCAACTGCTGATATACCAAAATAAAATAACCAGCTAAACTGATGTCAATGTTGTGCTGTTTATTTGATTATATGAACCAAAATATGACTATACAGTAAAGTAAATAATAAGACATCATGACAGTTCCATAATAAGATGACAGATAAGGAAAATGCGAGACTCTACATGGTATATAAAACTTTTATTTTGGCATATTCAAGGTGGGAGAACATGAGACTCGTCACTAGTCAAAATGAATGTACTTTTCTACCTTCAGAGATCAATCAAATTCTGCCCTGTGATGGACTGGCGGCCTGTCCAGGGTGTTTCCCTGCCATCCACCCGTAGTATGCTGGGATAGGCTCCAGCCCCCACGTGACCCTAACTACGATAAGTGGTAATGAAAATGAATGAATGAATGATATCAAAAAAATAATTTCGCTTTATTTTGGTAAAAATATCTCTCTCTAGTCTCCCCTGGTGCTTTCTGCCCATGGCACGCCTGAAAAATCGGCTCCACGCCAAACTTCTAGATGAGGCGGCGCTGCTGCGTGGTGTGAGCCGCGCCTGAGACAGCCGTCACACATCCGGTGTGTTTCAGCCATAAAACATTGTGAAATTAAAAAAGGAAACAAAAAGCAAAACGCAAGTCCAGTGCCATTCACAGGGGAAATGAGAAGTAAACTTTTCTGACATGTGGAACATTGTCTTGCAATACTGTGTCTGTGGTTGGACAACTCTGATCTGTTCAAACTCTTCAGTTCCTCCAAGTCATACTAAGGCTGTATCTACTAACATACTGTATGTAGCATGGTACTAACTATGGCTTTGCTCTCTGTATGGTGTCTGCATGCATTAAGCCATCTTTTTGTTTTCTTTTTTAGAACTGATTTTAGCATTAGAGTACCAGTATGTAGTGGGTTGCTTGCTGCATAGTTATATACAGTATGTATTCTTCTAGACTGTAAGTGGTTAGTGCATGTTACCGGTTAAAGAAGTGCTTTGACTGAAGAATGCAAACACAGAAGCATGGAAGAGTAAAAGATACAAGTGTGACAGGTCTGTGTGTTTGATATGTGACTGTTGGCACAGTGTAGATAATAGTGTGGAAATGGAAGACTGCAACGACGCATGATATTTCTATTCTGTTTTGATGGTGGTTGTTTTCCTAAAATGCTGTTTATTAGGGTTAGACCAGTATATCAGTTTACCAATATATTAAAATAATGTCATTAAAAGTGAGATATCACCTGTTATGATAAGTGTTCCCACCCTGACAAGGATACAATTCTGGGGGAAACACCGAATACCTGTGATTTGTTTTCTAAAAATATCAATATATAGGCTGTCAAACATCCTTATTGGTCAAACCCTACTGTTAACAGTATTTTATATTTCTTTTATATAATGGTAAATGGATGAATAGCCAAAATAAATAGGATACAGTAGTGTGTGTAGTATATTACTATAGTCACTGAGTGAGTAGTGGAACTCTGATAGACGCATGCAGGTGTCATGAGAATTTTGCATCTCTATATTTTGTAGGAGCAAGACAGCTTTAAAGAAACGGAAGCTAACAAGGTAACACAGCTAAGCCAAAGCAACTGTTTTTCAGCTTGTGTACATTTCAAGATTGTGTGAGTGTGTGTGTGTGTGTGTGTGTGTGTGTGTGTGTGTGAAGGCACGCATGCATGCTTGAAAAGCTTGGTGTAACACACCTAGCAACCTTTCTGCTAATAACAGCCTTCAGCTAGCAATGAAGTCCAAAGCAGGGCGCATCCAGTTCCTGCTAATCCAACAGATATGACATAATTGAAAATGCACTGATATAGGCCTAGCAGCCTTTTATCTTTTATCCTGGATTAAAATGAATTTTGAACGCTCTGTAATGAGAGCTTTTCTCATCATAACAACTCCAAACAGGGTGAACAAACACATGTTGCATATATTGGTAATGTTATCTCAGCGGTTGATTTAAACCTCAATAGGCAGAGGCAAAAACAACCACAGTCTTTCAGGTTAAGTAAAAGGAAGAAAGGAAGGGGTAAAAGAGGTGAGTGCTAACATTAGCACCCTAACAACAAATAAAGAAATACATCTGTTTTAGGCTTACCTCACTTTTCCTCCATGCTCGAAATTTGTAAAGTCTGATTCTGTTATAGAGTTTTCAGACAAGGCCATCATGGGACTTGTTATTGCAGTTGTGGCATGAAATAGCAGACAAACACAGGTGTTGCTAATTACATTAATGAAGGTTCTGTTCCATTTAAGTGTAGCAGCAGTGTAGCGGGTAACACAGGTGTTACTAATGACATTGATGAATGTTTCATTCAATTTAGGTCTAACAGAGCAAGGGCCATGCTATTGTTCATGCTGGCTCTGGAAAGACTCTGCTACACTTAAATGGAACAGAACTTTAATTACTGTCATTAGTAACACCTGTGTTTACCTGTCTATTTTATTTCAAAATAGGGTTGCCAACCATCCCATATTAGCCAGGACATCCCTTATTTGGACCAAAATTGGTTTGTCCCATATGGGACTTCCTTTGTCCCAGCTTTTTAAGTCTCTAGCCAGCTACAGCATAGCAGTGTAGATCTGCACATCAAATCAAACCACGTTAATTGATCACTTCACTATATACATGACATGTGTAAACGTGAGTGAAAATCTTGGGTGTTTGCTCCTTAACAATGTGTCTGTGCATGTATTATAGTCATAACCAATGAAACTATAAATATAAATTTATACACAAATACTGATTGTATTTGTGTGTACAAATTGTATCCTTTTTTTCCTATGACATATTTGGATTACTGTTGCAGCCCTGTCCAGCTGGATGATTTTGACACATACCTCAAAGACATGAGCAAAGACTCTGCCTACAAGTTCTCCTTGCAGTTTGAGGTAGGGAATGTGAAAGTGAAATTGTCCCTCTGTGTATTTTATCACATTCCTTGACTTTACCCATCTGGAATTCCATGACCAGTGGGAATGCTCCATTAAGTTCCCTACAAATTTAATGTTTTCCAGGAACTGAAGAGTGTTGGTCTGGATCTCTCTCACGATGCAGCAGACCTGCCGATTAACAGGCCAAAGAACCGCTACACCAACATCCTTCCCTGTTAGTGGCCAATAAACATTTATGATGCTATGTGAAACACAATTTGAAAGCATCCAGTAAACTTGTAACTGTATTATGCAGAATAAAAGTGATCAGGGACTGTGTTTAAAATCACAGCTAATGAAAACTCTAAATCTTTGCTCTAGATGATTTCAGTCGTGTGAAGCTGATCTCTATGCACAATGATGAAGGTTCAGACTACATCAATGCCAACTATATACCAGTAAGTATCTGTACCATGATAGAGTTAGTATTAAGCCAGCCTGAGAAATACAGTAGTATTTGAGTGACCACAAAGTTAGATAGAAGCAAAGAAAGAAAAAAAGGCAGAAGCCAGGAAATGAATGTGTTGCATCCAATGTAATTTTGTTCATTCTTTCACTTACTTACTGTCAGTGGTAGACTCAAAACTAACTCGGGCCATTTGGGTAATTAGCTATCTGCAGGTTTCAGAAAGCCAGAAAAATTCTGCCCCTAATTGAATTTAAAGGAATACTCCAACATTTTGGGCAAAACACCCTTTTTCCGCCGTACCCAGACTGAGACAAGATGTTCGATATCATTTTCACCTCTGTAAGTCCACAGGTTCGTTTCCTATGGGTAGCATTTTATGTTAGCTTGCATAAATAAGACAGGTTTGGAGTTGCTGTAAGATTTATTAGTCTTTATGATAAGCTAACATGAAATGCTACCCATTGGGTAGCATTTTCACAGAGGTGAAAATGGTATCGAACAGTCTGGGTCTCAGTCTGGGTAAGTTGGAAAAAGGGTATTTTGCCTAGAACACTGGAGTATTCCTTTAAGACCAGATGAAAAACTAGTACTAACTAGTAAGAATTGATGAAAGTTGAATCTACAATGCAGTTAAAGAAAAAAGTATATTTAGGAAGCTAAATGACAAAGGACATAAGGTCGAACATTTTTGTCATATTGTAGTATGCCTGCCAATCTGTATTAATTAATTCAAGAGATGTCATGCATGTGGGTCCAACTTAATTTGACCAAGAGGAAGTGCAATAATGTAACAACGTAACCAACACTTTTGGTGTTAGCGTTCATATTTTTTGGTGAAACTACACAATTCTTAGGATTTATCTTATTTCATTTGTCTTACTTTCCAACTCTGCTTTGAATAAATATGGCTTAATGTCAAGAATCTGTCAACACCACTAATAGTTACATCAAATGGACTTTAATTAAAAATAAGCTTGCATAACATGATGAAAAAATACCTATGACTGTTTTTAAGATATTTTAGTGAAAATGTAATGATCTTTCAGAATTTTAGTGGTCCAACACAAACCTCATCAAAACAACATCAGGACAACAAACTTGCTTCATGAACATTGTACTATTTTGTACTTCATACTGCTTTTGTTAGATTGAGTCTTCAGTGTATTCAGTGCAATTACTGTTTTCCCAATCCATGTTGGCAATGTGCGCCTAATGAAAATCTGTGTGCACCTGTTTATCTTAGGGCTACAAGTATCCTAAAGAATACATTGCCACCCAGGGGCCCCTTCCTGAGACCCGCAACGACTTCTGGAAGATGGTCCTGCAGCAGAAATCCCCTATCATTGTCATGCTCACACAATGCAATGAACGGCGAAGGGTGCGTTCATTAATTCTCTATTCACTCAAAGAGGAAACTAGGCGGGTGACTTGGCTCAGAGGGCTATACTGTTTACTCACAATGTCATGGTTTCAAATACAGCTGATGACCTTTGTTGCATGCCACCCTCCACCACCACCCACCCCTTGTTTCCTGTCATTATTCCCTGTCTATGTAATGAAATGAAATGAAAAATGTCAAAATCTTCAAATGAAAGGCTAGTTTGCTGTTTGCATAATAGTCAGTCTAATCATCAAATCAGACCATCAAGTCTCATTTTATTTATAAATCACTTCCTATATTAATGCACAGTAACCCAAAGTGTTTTATAAATAGTTGAAAAATAATTGAATACAAGATCATAAAAGTAGGAGAAGTAATGTTTAAAAACTTTAAACATATATAGTACCAGTCAAAAGTTTGGACACCCCATTTCATTTAATGTTTTTTTGTTATTTTCTACATTGCAGATTAATACTGAAGACATCAAAACTATGAAGGAACATGTATGGAATTATGTAGTAAACACAAACATGTTAAACCAGAATATGTTTAATATTTTAGATTCTTCAAAGTGACAGCTTTGATGACAGCTTTGCACACTCTTGGCATTCTGTCATTCAGCTCCATGAGGTGGAATGGTTTTCCAACAGTCTTCTTATAAAACATATTCTGGTTTGTTTAACACTTTTTTGTTAACTACATGATTAGTACACACAGCATAAACTGTATACATGTAGGGTTAGTGCTGCTTCCTTGGTCGTTTTGCTCCTCATTATAGTTAGGATTATAAGACCATAGTCTGACAACAATGTGTTCATGTATCATCTGTTTGCAGGTGAAATGTGATCACTACTGGCCCTTTACAGACGAGCCCGTGATGTATGGAGAGATCAGTGTGGAAATGCTCTCTGAGACAGAGTCACCAGAATGGACTATCAGGAGCTTCAGACTGGGATATGTGAGTGACCCCGGGTAGCCTGTCATTCACAGATTAAGAGTTTTTTAACAATGTAAAGACAATAGCTCTTTCACCAAGGATGTGGGAAACTAATTTCACAAATTTTGGAAATGCAAGTGTTAATTTTGAACAGTAATCCACGCTGCTGTTTTAATTCAGACTGTCATTAATCCAAATTCATCCCTGCACTGTCGCCCCCTGCAGGCTGATGAGACTCAAGATGTCCTGCATCTCAACTACACATCCTGGCCGGACCACGGCGTCCCCACAGTCAACGCCATCGAGAGCATCCTGCAGTTCGTCCACATTGTCCGTCAGCAGGCCAACAGGACCAAAGACCCCATCATAGTCCACTGCAGGTGACGGGACTCTCTGGCCCACGTGGAAACATGTGGAAATAACATAATCTCGCACATAAACTGACAAATATTTACAGTATTCACACTCCGCTGAACATGAATATACACTGTGGCCCAAAGTTTGGATGGCTCTTTATAAAGGCTTTCCGGTGATGTAACACACTTTCTAGCAGCCATATTGGAGATCTTCAGCTTCTGGCAGCGAGATTTTAGTAGACAGGCTAATTTATGCCCTTTTTCTGACTCAGCCTATCTTGTCTCAGACTGGTAAATCAGAGAAAGGGTATTTTGCCCAAAACATTGGAGTACTCCTTTAAGGAATCTTGTTTGCTAGCAAACAAGATGGAAAAAACTGTAGCTCTGTCAAGAATTACTTATTAGTCATTAGCTTAACCATTTATTGCAAATAGAGATGCTAACAGAGATTGATACTCTCTGCTGCACTAATACAGCTTAACAACACAATAATACACAGCACAAAATAAATAACATACAGGGAGGATAGCAAATAATCCCCCATGGGGATTAATTTAGACGTAAAGACACTCTATTGGAGAAGCTAAAGGTTGTTTACTGAAAACAAATCTACCTCAGTAGGCCATTCCCTTTTACCTCTAACATTAATGATCGGACCTACAATCATAGCATATTAATCTTTTTACAGGTATTTTTCTTTTCTAGACCAGTTCTTATCTAGTTTTTATTTGCACACATAAATTGTCCAGTGGAGCCAGACGTTACTGCTAGATTTCTGACACACCTATTTAGAGTAATATACTGGAATATTGTAGACCACACTGAGTCACAAATAAGCACAGTAAATGGTAAGGTCTGCTTCCCTGTATGGACAAAGTGGTCAGAGGCTAGAGCAGGAAGATGGCTCATATCCTCAAAGTCATGTCTCATAGAAGCATAGATTTAATGGCTGTGGTGATGTTAAAAGCAACATCAGTCACTAATTACAATGATGTATTATGAATGATGTATTACTTTTTAATCACTAGCATTATGAATATTCAAATGTTTCATCCCTCCATTATCAGAATTGAGATCTGAGGATATATGGTAGTTGTCGTAGTTTTATTTGTGCCAGTTAGCCATGATTTGTGTGTGCTGACGGGTGTTGCTGGTGTTCCTCAGTGCTGGAGTCGGGAGGACGGGGACATTTATCGCTCTGGACCGTCTGATGCAGCACATAAGAGAGCACGAGTTTGCTGACATCCTGGGTATGGTGTCTGAAATGCGCTCCCATCGCCTGTCTATGGTCCAGACTGAGGTAGGGCTTCATACAGGTCTACATACATTTTCATATAATAAATCTCTGTTTTGCTACACACAGCCGTTATTCAACCTATATTCAGCCCATGACAGCTTTTACATTTGCTGCTCAAAACATTTGGTGACTGGTAGCTTTTTTCTGGGAAACATTCTCTGCTGCACAGGAAGTGATGTGTTTCATGTTTGTGGTTTGTTTAACAGAAAAAGAATCAGGTAGTTTGCATGAGCTGCAGCAGACCACTGCAATGGCCAGGGCACATCAGGTTCCTCTATTTTCTGCCAAAAATAGGTTGTCTGGTTCCCATTTGCCAATAATTTGTTCCTTTAAAAACAGAATATAAAACAGTAAAACCCAGCGTTTTCAAAAAATAAAAATTAAACTAAAATAGCAAATCTGTTTTAAAAACTAATTAAACCTAAATTGAAATTGAAAACAAAAAGTCAAAAAATAAAAGCTACTGACAATTGCAAAACTCTAATAACCTTGCTACTACTCTAATGCTGAGTTAGCAAATGATAGTAATTTTTGGATTTTGTTCATTGCACTTTACAACTTGTTCCATTCCACGTCCAAACAAAACCACTAAAAAAATCCCTAATAAAAAAGGATAAGAAATAGAAACATTACAAATGAGCATTATAATGTGTAAGGCAGGATTGGTCAGATGACATAAAAAGTAAATATCAAAACAGCTTCTCAAATTGTTTGTATAGCGCATCTTTAATTGATAAAGAAGTGCATGCAGCTCTCAGTGATG
Source organism: Holocentrus rufus (assembly GCA_900302615.1). Taxonomy (NCBI): domain Eukaryota; kingdom Metazoa; phylum Chordata; class Actinopteri; order Holocentriformes; family Holocentridae; genus Holocentrus; species Holocentrus rufus. The sequence continues at coordinate 98 of OMLF01000408.1, read as the reverse complement.
AAGTGCAGTGGAATCAGATTTAGAGGTGACAACAGTTCTGAAAGCGAGACCAAAACCACGATATGAACATCCACAGTCTCAAGTCATGGTTCCATCTT
>OMLF01000407.1:0-15326 GCA_900302615.1 Holocentrus rufus | reverse complement strand
CACCCCCCTCTTCCATTCCCTCTCCCTCTTCAATTCCTTCCATCCCTCTCTTTCTTTCAGTCCTCCAGCTTTGAAGCCCTTGACTTGTTATTGCAGACGACGTCGTGCCAGGCAGACAGAGGACACAGCCTCGCCACTTGTGCAGCGTCCCTTTATTGTGCCCCTGCCACCGTGTGGTTGTCAAAAAAAAAACAAAAAAAACAAACGTACATTGTGTGTGCCTTCATGCGTGCGTGTCATGTAATAGGATGGGAAGCATTGGCGTGTCAAATATTCTGTTACCATGGCAATGCAATAATAAGGTGCGTTGCTGTATTTAATGTTATCTGACGTGCACCACTTGTCAAGATCCAGATAATTCTTTCGCTGGATTTCTCTATTCTGCACTTTAAATGTCACTGAAAGTGCTACCTTTAAAATAGTAATCCACAACTGTTTGCTGCTCTGAACACCCATTGTCTGGTAGGTCTTTTCTGGGATGAATTTTATGAGTCTGTCTCATAAGCAAGGAACCCTCCGACCTCCTTGGTACCTAGTTCACGTTCCATATTTGACACTTATTTCGTGTAAAAGGTTACATGAAATGAAACAATCCAACTGGGAAGCATCATGTGATAATCGAGGCTTCCATGGTAGCCTAATTAAGCAACAGGTAAAGCCTGTTAAGTTACAGTACAAACTGGAAAGAGCATTTGTCGGCAGTGAAGAGAAATGAGATTGATTTAACTAGTGTCAGTCAGTCCCCTATTGACCAATTTAAATTATACAAGAACAGGTTTCATGTGTTTACGTTTATTACTTTCAACTGCAGCACAGCATTGTGGAATTTCCTTTGCTGTGAAGAAATCACTTGATGTTCCCTCAAAATTTCGCCAAATCAAGGTTTCCTTTACTTCCTACTGAAATAAGACCGTCTTAAGTGGCCGTATCGCCGAAAAATGCTATCTAGCTAGGAAGCTTCCTTGTAAATGAGACAGACCATGTTTTTGGTTTGTGTGGAACAAAAAGAAAGAGATCTGGGTAGTTAGCATGGCTAGTGATAGCCACCATGACTGAACAGACTAAGGAAAGTACGCCATGTGCCAAACTCAAAGCACCGAAGATGGAGATAAAATTATATTACATTACAATCATCACTTTAACTGTTCCATCAAGAAACACCATTCAGCAGCAAATGCAAACAAAACTGTACCACATGTTTCAGTGCTTAACGCATTGAGGTCAATGGCTTTGTTTACATGCACAGAGAAGTCAGTTCTTAACCTAGCTATTAATCTGGTTTGGACATAAATGGGTTATAATAACCTGGTTAAGATTATACTCCAATTATGAGAAACCTAAGATGCCTGGCCTCCTCCTATAATATTAAATGAGTAACTGCAGCATGGAAACATTTTAATGCTTTCACTCTTTATAAGAATTTTAGATGCCTAGCTTAGTAGGGTCTAAGAAAATTCTCTACATTTTTCACTATCTTTACATTTCACCTCATTTCATGCCATTTTTCATTGTAGATATGTCACACCTCTATTTTTTATTTATTTTTTCTCAACATACCCTCAGCTAAATAGCCAATACCAGTCAAATTCCATTTTCCACTTTTTGACAATAATGAAGTGAAACCACATAGATAGTAAGTGTTTTTTTTTTTCTTTTCTCACTCAATGCACACTAAATTTTAAACTCATTTTGTGGTCACCCAAGCTCTTGGGGACATCTGTAACAACTTTAGGACGCAAGAAACTGTTTCCACCGTACAAAACGAAGCATTTTACCTTAATATGTTTGAATGCCCAAGTAGTGTCTTAATAGTTGTGTATTCTTTGAGCAAAAAGTGTAGATTTACCCCTGTAAATCTACACTTTACAACAGACAAGACAAGGAGACATGCTCCTTTCAATATTAGCAAACTCTCTCCCCCAATTATTTATACCTCATACCTCTGTAGTTTTTTAGTCACTCCGGCTTTTTAACAATATTTGAGCTTTGTTGAAGCACATGTTGCGATCAGCTTATTTGGTCACAAGCGCAAACACCCTGTCCCCTTTAAGAAATAAAGGTCCCTTGAAGCTTAAAAACTTGAAGCAGGTAGCTTAGCGCTGAGAGAAGGTAACCAGATTGTACCAGTGAGCTGTGAAACGTTTCCTCATCTAACTGTCGTCTGTTGATACCCTAGCCATTAACAACACTGTTAACACATGAACGCTGGAGAGAGAGTAACATTTTTTAATAAAATGGTGAAATAGGTATTTAATGCCTCAGGACAATTGCTAAGTAAATAGGGTGAAAATAAATATAGAGGAAAACAAATTTGTATTCCAATTTTATAGGCTTGATGTCAGCGCAGAAATTTTGAATTGTAATTTTTGCTGCATTTACAATCGGTCAGTTTGAATGAACAGATACAGAATGTTGTATAACCTTACAGAAATCAGAGTGCTGCGGTAAAAGCAGCCTGTTGAGCATGGGAGCATTGTGGAGGATTAAATCTATGCCTATGCTTTCAGTTGCCACAGTTCCCCTTCACACTGATGCCAAGTGGGACCTGACACACACTCACACCCTGACTTGGAGCGTCTTTTGTCCAAGTTCACTCCTCAGAGTCTGTGTCCAGACACACTCTGCCCCTTGTAGTGAAGTCAGTGCCTCTACATGCTCTGTATTAAAGCTTTCCAGTTGGCAGAGAGCCAAAGGGAATCTGCAGCTGTGATTAGTCAAAGGGAAAAAACAGTCTCTGTACACTTAAATTGCCATGCTCCAAAAGGAGTCTGCGAACTTCATCCACACAGCATGCAACTTTGATGACTCTGTTCTGTATAGATCCCATCAACGTGGCTACAGAAACACTTTATCATTACAGTAAGCCAGAAGTGTAGTTTCTTCTAGATTACAGTGAGACAATCAGACAAACCATTCAAAACTTGCCAAGTATGAATGCACTATCACAATGATTGATGTGGCAGATCCTTTGGAATGAAAACATCTTACTCTTTTCACTTTTGGTTATTGTCATTCATGCAAAAAGACTCAGGCTGTGGACATATTTTAATGTCGGCGAAAACACATGGTGTCGGGCATTATTTACTATTACCATTGCTAGTGGGATCATTATTTCTTTGCTGTTTAAAGGTAAGCCACTCAGCAAGTCACAGCAGTATCTTGCATCTGTGGACAGGACTATTCTCTTAATTGGTTTATTCCTGGCAACAGGCAGACTCAATCGCAGGGTATCAAAGGTTCATGCGAACAGCTTAACCTGAATGCGACCTCAACCAGTCGCCGGCTTACTCCATGCATGTAAATGCAGCCAGTGACATACTGCCAGTGTTTAATTTGATGACTCAGTGACATTTTCAATGAACTCTGAGTAAACTGCCGTGCTGCACAATTCAGACATGGACCAAATTCATATCAGCCTCATCCATGTGCATGGCGCGCGAGTTTTGGAAACACTGCGCAATACTCCATAGCCCAGGGTACAGCATGCAGTATTCAAATGCCCTGGCTCTGAATAAAGGCTGGAGGAGAGGGGGTGGTGGAAGCCAGGGACAGTGACCCACATTCAGCAGCAGTGACTCGTCCCCAGCAGCTAGATGGGTGCTCGCGCCTAGTAGGAGCACAGCAACTTCCATGACCTCAGCCTCTGCTTCCTGCCAGCCCCGTGGTCTCTCCGCTCCGTGTCCCACGCCTCATTGTGGCTGTCAGTGTCGACTCGTCTCTTCCCAGAGCTTTGATGGGAAATGTCAGCACCTCTCGCCACAGAGCGTGCGTGTTCAGATCGTATGACTCGGGAGGTGATGCTGCCGCCACGGGCCGGCATGTCAGGACACATCGGCTGACACAGAGAGCCGCTGTTTATCAGCACTCATCTCCAATAAAGGAGGATGGGGAGGTCAGGAGAGCCTCCCAAAAGCATTTCCACTTCCAGAGCGGCAAAATAAGATGGAACTTCTCCATTAGGTCGTATTGGATTGTACCACCAGGATCTTCCCTTAGTGCTTTTTCTCTCTGTCTCTCTTAGCTTTCTCTGTGACTCACCGCAAACGAGTTATTTAAGGTCAAGCAAGCAGCGGGGAGAAGAAGTATTTACCATTGTGTGCTATAATGTGTGTGGATATCCTCTTAAAGGTCTTTGGCACAAACCACGTAAGGGAGATATATGTGCCAAGATTTTAATGAAATGGGCTGTTTTGAACTTTCGTGGGGGCTTTTTTTGTGCCCAAAGAAAGTTGCATATCTCAGCTCTCTACATGAGGCAAAATGCTGCTTTTAATGCAGGTTTATTCCAGTGCTTGGCTAGTACTGAAGTAATTCAGCTCTTTATAACCTTCAATGGGCGAGCTCAATGACGTCGTTCAGGTCATTTTAGCTAATATGCCGGAGAGAAGGGAAACACACGGCTTATATTTGACTGACTCTCCCATATCCACTGAGGGTTTTGTGGAAAAATAAAAAAAGCCCTGAAGTTTTCACTGAGGTACACAAACACAAAGGCTACTAATAGATGAGGATCCATACCATTTTTTTTTTCCTTTTCAGTAATACATTTTAATCCGAGCTGACCCAAGCACAAGCAATTAAAAATTTAAGCCCAGCTCAACCCAAACCAACCAAGTTCGTTTGAGTCTCCTCAGGTCTGGGCATAAATGTCAAGCTCTAAATCTGTGTAAGCTGATTGCCAATGCAGGCTAATAAAAGTCAATTTTTTAGTCCGTTAATCTTATATAAGGGACTAATGAATTGGGTATTGTGTCTAATTTTTATGGTCCTGACACTGGATATCGGAAGAATCACAAGTATACCCAGGCTGGAAGTTCATTATGCATTTACACAAATCTAAATATTCAGGGTTTTACTGTATAATCAGTTAAGTGTGTTCATATTATTCACATTTGTTAAAGCAGCTAAGCCAGCAGAGCCTGGTTTAATCAATGGACATATCACATTCTGATCAGAGTGCATAGATTTGCACAGCATTACTGCATCCAACGACTTGCTTCATCTCCTATTCATGAGAGAGGACCGAGAAGATCTCATTTGTTCCTGTTTTCAATGATATTCCTTCCATCCAGCATATAAGATAGCATTCACTGCTCCATCTCTTTCCACTTGTATCACACCTTCATATCACAGTCTTACCTGTTTGCTTCATCTGTTGAAGCCGATGAAGCAAGTTTGTAGCTAGCCATTGTGGTACACAGAATAAGTTTAATATTCTGCTTTTTGCATGATTAAAACTATATGTGAATGCTGCAATCCCAATTGGGCAATGTAAAGAAGGAGCTGAGTTAACATGAAAGCATTGCTGAAGTAACTCTTGGTATGATCAGGACTTTTCTTTCCCCCTTTGTAGCAACTTAACCAAACTTTCGAATGAACTTGTCCAGGAACAGTTGATTTTGCTGGATCTTTGTGATGTGGTTAGGCTTTGTGGGAAAATAATTTTCCTTAAAATTCTATCATAATGTCCTGGTATCCTGTGATTTTGAAACCGTGTGCTTGGAGAGAAAATTACACTATTTTCCAGGCCTATCATCTATTCCCACTGCTAAAGTATCAGTGCACAAGCCTTTTTTACTCTAAATGACTTTCATTAATCCTTTGTAATTAAAATCTTGTCAAATACAACAGAGTACTGTTCACTCAATTTCCCTGCTCTGTTCAGTTTCTGTTTCACTGCTTTGGGTTTTGAACACTTTCATCAAGAGTTACTCTGCAGACTGGCAAAAGAGGCTCTGCATCTGCAGAAATGTATGACATCATTTTGTCTATTCGATTGCATTGGTCTACTGAATGCTTCAACCTTGCAAGGAGCTATTGTGTCTTTGCAAAGAAGCGTGTCAGTAATTGGCAGGGCATGTAAATCTTCATTTCACTGTAACAACTGAACCATATGAACTTTTCCTTGCACTTTCAATTTACACCGTGATAAGGTTAGCACTATACAGACTGCATGCTCATATAATGAAGAAACAGAAGGTGACATGCTTTTGACATAAATGTGCTCTGTGTGTGTGTGTGTGTGTGTGTGTGTGTGTGAGCATGTGAGCATGTACAGATTACACCTGCCTGCTTGCATGTATATGTAATATATGTAACCTGCTATGAGTAATATACTGTATGTGGCAAACATGCAGTCCTCCAGTATAAAGAGGGTTTGTGTTTTTTGCTGTTTTTTGATTGCACAAGCTTGTGCTTACTTTTTCATCCTCATCATTTCATTTCACTGCGCTCCAAAATGAAACTGTTTTAAAATCTTTCTATCATCACAAGTGTCTGTTTTATTTCCAGACAAATTTCTCTGTTTTCAGTTTCACAGGTTTATGTTCACAGTTTTAGCCTCAAAAATGTGTTTTGCTATAGTTCAGTTGAAATTGTGAGTAATTTGAAATCTCTCCTGGGATGTAGAGGATGTTTTGTCCTTTCTGTTGTGTGACGATATACTTAAACAGTATAGCCTGTAGTCTTTAGCTTATGTGAACAAGAATTGGTTCGCCTATTATCAAACAGCCCATTGACAAATGACCTGATGACAATGATGACAATACAATACAAACAGTATCATACTGTTTCAAGAGCAATGTGCAAGACCTAAATCCAGACAGAAGTCCCTCCTTATAATGAAAACACTATTGCCAGTGGGAACCATCTGAGGTTAAAGATAGAAAGAGCAACTTTCTGATCATAACAGTGCTGGCCTTGGCTATGTAATGAGAACAAGAACTCCTTGATATAATACTGCTGTTTAGGCAGTGCTCCAAGATTGGGACTGAGACTAGATCAGCACAAAGAAAAATTCAATTTTAACAAACAGTTTGGGGCCATTAAATAAATCTCACAGTCTACAATTTAGTCTTGGGGGAATGGCTTGTTGGCTTTTTGTTAGACCCCCGATATCTATTTATATCTTCATATTAAATGGTTAATTAGGGACAGCTGTCTGAATACCTCGGTTACCAATCAGATCTAATTTAGGCCAGTTTCATCTAGTATAAATCGAATCAACTTTGGGTATGACCATCAGAGCGAAGTTGTCAGTAAACAAGTTCTAGACCAAGGAAAAGCAACTATGTGCCATGCAGGGCTGAGAGGCTGTAGGTTTTCATTCAAACCAAAATCTACAGCAGGTAATCTCAGTGATTAACACGCCTTGAGCCAGAGAGGAAGCTATAATCAGTAAAATTGCCTGCTATAATTTTTGGTTGGAACAAAAAGCTGCACACTCTTGCCACCCCATGGCACAGTGTGGTCGATCCCATTCCAGAGGTATATCACACAATCAAAAGAAATTCTCAGAGACCTCCTGAAGAAAGTTGCTGACAGCTATCAGTCTGGAAAAGGTTCTAAGGTTGGAATCACTGTCAGTGATACTTTGTCCAGCTGGATAATGTTTGGCACAATAGTGAATCTTCTTAGGAGTGTCTGTCTCGATGAAATCTCTCTGAGTGCAAATTGTTGAGAATGTCACACAAAAGATCCAAAACAACATCTAGGTGTCAGACATCTCTTGCCTTAGCTGTGGTCGGTGGACATGAAACACGGGGAAAAAAGGGATTCACGCAAGCTGGAAGCTGCCACTCATTTAGAACAATACAAACGCTTATCTCTGCCAAAAAGCACCTGAATGGTCCTCAAGATATTTGAAGCAATTTTCTATGGACAGATGAGTTAAAAATGGAGCTTTTGTACAATCATGATACCCATTATGTTTAGAGAAAAGCAAACACAGTATTCCACAGTATGAACCTCATGTCATGCCATGTTGGTCAGCAGTGTCATGGTTTGAGGATGCACCGCTGCAACAGGACCCGGAAAACCCTCTGTCATTGAAAGAACAATGATTTCTGCTCTGTATCAGAGAATGCTCCAGGAAAATATACAAGGCCAACTGTCTTAGTGCTGTAGCACGGCTGGGTAATGTGTGATATGGCAGTGGTTTGAAAGATACAAACAGCATCAGAGTCTACATCAGAGTGGTTAAAGAAGAAGAGGAACTTTAGAGATTTGGAATTATTGCCAGCTAGTGAAAGTCCAGTCCCTCATTGAGATGATATGGCACAACCCAAACAAGCTGGTCATGCTCAAATGTCCCTGAATTGAAGCAGTTCTGGATGAAGACTTGGACTAAATTAGCCCACAGCACAGTAAGAGACTGATTATTTATCAGGAAGTATTGGATACTCTTGTTGCTGCTAAAGGTGGTCTAATCAGTCACTGAGTCTAAGAAAGTGATTGCTTTTTCACATGAGGGCACTGTGTGTTGCTTAAGTAAGAGATAATCCATGACAGGACGGTCTTCCTATCGGAAAAAAATAATGACCACCATGGAGGCAAAGAACTGGGTTGAGCTGAACGGGTTCCTCTGTGAAGGCCACTATTTTTCGATTGAAGAGTGAATTATCCCTCTTATTACATGGCTTGTAGAGCTGTCTCCATACCAACTTCAGTAGCAAAAGCAAAAAATTGACAATAAAAAAAAAAGTTTGATGATGGGCGGTGCTGTTGTTTTTATGTTTCAAGGTTGCCAAGTAGGTCAGTTAGTTTACGGCAGGCAGGCAGCTAGTTAGGAGAGGCGCTCACCCGCTACTGTTGCCTGGACTGGAGTGAAGTTTCTCCACTTTCCCCAGTCTGCAGTGGCTGGAGTCCAGTAATATAGTTAATGGAGATTAACGGTCATTTTATCCTTTTGACACTGGGTGTCACCAGTCAGCTACTGAACTGACTTTTCTGTGTATGTAGCTAGCTTAATAACGTTAGCCCTACAGCACATGCAGCAGTTTAGTGCAGCCCAGTGCAGTTCATTAAAGTGAAACGAACAGTACGGTGATGTGGTTGCAGCTTGACAACGTCTTGACAACGGTCAGTTATTCTGGTCAGAATTACCTGACCAGAATCGAGTATTCAGTATAGCCGTGTAATAAATGAATTAAACCAATATCAAAATATGTTTATACACTAAGGTTCCCTTGTATTGAGTAGCCTGTTTTGGTTGAAGATTGGATGACATTCAGTGTCAAAACTGCAAAATGAGACAAGGGGAGAAAATATATATGAAGGCTGGTGGGCAGGTAGCTAGACATCCGACCTGAGGGGTTATCATATTTCTCAGTCAACATCAATTTTCTGTGCCTCTCCCGTCCTCCATTAGATCATTTTCTATCTGGCCAAAGTAGCCCTCCTCTACACATACCCTCTTCTGTGGTTATCTTCAAAACCCTCAGGGCTTTAGGACACAAGACCAAGATAAGCCATATTTTCCACTGCAGGCACTGCTGATTTACCTGTCCCTGCCTCTTTCATGTTGTCACAAACAGACAGAAATTTGTCAGGTTTCTTTCCTTTCTCTCCCCCGACTCTTTCTTGCTCTTTTTTTATGATGCCTGCCAAGAGCTTTGCAAAGCCAATCTGTAATAATGGTCACAGCTCTGCCCAGCAGGAAGGATTCTGCTCCACAATGCAGTTTCAAAGGAGGCAGTGGCGTGGAGAAGTTGGATTTCCCCACAACTATCTTTTGATTTTAATGATGTGCTCTCTGCCTTGAGGGTTGCCCTTCGCAGCTGTTATTTGCGAAGCTGAACTAGCCTCAAATATTGTACACAAAAATAAAAAGGTGTACTGTTTACTGCTCTTCTGCTGGAAAACAGTTTGTATCCTAAATAGCTGTATTAACTTGTTGATACATATCAGCTAAATGCCATGGACATCAAATGGATCTATGGATCTTACTTTATATTATTGACAGAAAACACAGGTCTCCTGTAGTTTTCCATTGTGCATCATTTAGAATGTTAACACGGAGCATTTGCAATGGCGTATGTACTCGCCAACCTGTATTCACTGTAAACACTGCCATGAAATTGTATGAATTCACAACACAGTTGAGAGGGAGGAGGGAATGAGAAACAGAAGTCAGTCAAAAACAGAAGATAGCATTCATGGCGGCACATTGTAGACAGTACCATGCTATTCCATGCCAGGCTTAAGTGCATGTTGGCAGTGTCTCTACCCTTGTTATGGTGGCATCATAGGAATGGTTGCAAATGAATAATGCTTAATATAGAAATCGTGCATTGTGAGCATATGGGAACTTTGGCCAATCTGAAAGGGATACATTTTGGTATGGGCATGATTGGGTTAATGCATAAAAGATGGCAGCATTTCAGGACTGCTAATCTGATGATTAGAAATGAGCGAATTGGCTTTTCCGGCTCCTTCTGGAGGCGCAATCTGCACGATATGCCCAGTCGCCAGAGCCTGTCACATGTTTTTACGCTTATTGGCTTTTTAAAAATAGGGTGATTTTGAATCCCAGCATCCATAGTGACATGATCTATTGGCAGAGCGCTTTAATCTCAATGTATGCCACTCCCCACGCGCCTATGTAACACATTTGTCATGTGTTTGGGCATACAGTAATACAATGTCCCTCAGATGAGTAATGTTGAGCAAAGTTATATTTATGAGAGCGGTAGTGTTGTCACATTTCTCTTTGGCCCTGATGCTTTAATTATTTATTTGTATCATAAATTTGGACATCCAGCCGGCAAGGCAGCACTTCGATCCACAGTGGGTCTTTTAAAGGAGAACTCCAAATGAGCGAGTACAATAATTAAATTTGAATCTGACACAGTGCCCTGCCATCCAACCGTTGGGCTGGCCAATGCACCATTGGACTCCACCCATCACTCTGCAGTATTTCCCAGGTGGCCTTACCTGGGGCTATGAGATAAGGCCAGGCCCATTTCCACGAATGCCAGCACTGGGTAAATATCACTCCACAGTTAGGCTGCAGTGCTCAGAGTTATGGTTGGGATTTATCCATATTACTATACAGCCCCTGTGAAAACACTTCCACATGGCCATGTGCAATTGCACAATTTGGCACACACAAACAATCTCCTTTTCTCTTGTTCACTTAATTGATATATTCACACAGGCTTAAAATGCATAGACACTGTTGCTCAGAGGTGCATATGGAGAGATGCAGTTAGTTGATGGCAATACTTTTTGTGGTGGTGCTCCTGAGTCATCACTTAAGTCAATGTCAAATGATGTTAAGAGGTAGGTAAGAGTTTAGACAGTCTTCCTGCTGTTAATGACTGTTTTACCTAGTGATGGCTTTACATCTCATCCATACATGTTGGGGTTTTTTCACCAGGGTTGGGTCAGATTACTTTGACATGTAGACCGTTACTGAATACAAATTACATGACAATTTTTGTTATTAGTAACGTGATCCTTTGGATTACAAAAAAATTTAATCTAATCTGAATACTTTTAGATTACTTCAAATTAAACTGAAAATATGATATATTGAAAATATTGCACCTTATGCTAAAAAAATAGATGTAGCCACAAACAATTAAGCATCTCCAAACATTTTCAGTGCAAATAAAATGCATTTTGCATATTCAGAATTTACAGTGGGTCAAATCAAAGCGTATTGGCAGTTTCTTAATTTTATAATTGCCATATTTTAAAGACGTAATCAAAAATGCAATTAAGTAATCCTTGACAATGTAACTATAATCTAATTATAAATTAAACTTTAAGAGATCAATCAGATCACATTTTTTCAATGTCATCTGGGCTGATTATAGTTACTAATTTTTTGTAATCTGATTATGTAATGCTAATTACATGAAATTTGTTACTACCCAACCCTGAATATCAATACAAGTCAAAAATTGCTTCACCTTTTATTTTTCCAGGGCTAGAATTTGGACAGATATGGTATTAGCTTTGCCATTTCTACAAATATGATGGATGCATAGAAGCTGACCCGCGAGTCATTTTGCTATTATGCACCTCCTCCCAACATAAGCCATTTCTCCGGTAAACACAATGCATACAATGACATAGGGGGTTATGCTGAGTTCAAAGGGAGTCCCTCAGCGTTGAATTATCAGCCCCCGGGCTATTGCTGTTTCTTATCAGGCTTAATAATGTCGCAGTGACATCCAACAGCTGCAAACCGCATCTATATATGGACAATAATATTATCCGCAATAACAGTCCAATGGCTTTACTGGCTACATACGTTAGGACAGACAATCCCCTCCACCCACCTGCATCTCTCCCCCGTGCAATGTAAGTGGGCCAGAGCAAAGCCCGGCTTTTCATACTCATCAAGTGTGAAACCTTTTTCTTTCATCTTATTTTCTTTGTTCTTCTCGGGGGAGGAGTAGGCTCCGGAGTGGAGGTTCCCACTGCTGGAGGTTGTTATGTTAGGCTGATTTAAATTAGAATAATTTTGAGCACACTCCTCAAAATTGATGCCTCCCAGCAAACTAGGACAGATTTGTTATGGCCATTTGCTATGCCCTCCCATGCTCTTTAATGGCTGTTTAGCACTGCAGCCTCACAGCTCTGAACAGAGTCATGAACTCTTCCATTTATGTGTTTTTTTCTTCTACTTTTTAAAGGAGAGTGGGCACTCCACCCATGTCAAATATTATTTTTGTTAGGTTTTGTGACAATGAACCATCTGACTAAAATGGATACTGTATGATAACCGTTCCCGGTGAATTGTTAACACATATAAAACACATATCTCTCTTTGATGGTAAGGTTTTAAGGGCTTTGATTGCCTTTGTTTCTGCCAGTGTGGGAAGTGTTTTGTTAAAGGCAGCAATTCCATCTTGTTATAGTGCTAGAAAGCATCCTACAGCACTGGGACCGAGCGAGATGGAGAAGTGTGTTGTTATTTTAATGCTCAGGCTTGAAGGCGTTTCTCCGCGTGTTTTATTGTTCTTAATTGTGGCGTTTTGGCACTGCCTTTATCATTATTTTATTCTTCCATTTAGGCAAATACAAACACTTCAGCTATGTCTGTTGCACTGTGCAAGGAAGACGATATGGGGAATTTATATGGGGAATTTCAACTACAAGTGCTTTTATGGACTTTGGTTAATTACTTTTACATCAAGATAGCAGTTCTCTACCCAAGTGCCAGATAAGGCCTGTAATATTCATTCAATATTGCAATGCGCAGGGAAAAACCTGTTTGGAACAGATTTTGATACCTACTCAAGATTTGCATCATGAAGACTGTTTCAAAACAGCCTAGATATTGCTACAGCTGAAGTGCTTTTTATCGCATGCACTAAAACAAAGAGCGGAAATGATTAATGAAATGTTTGAATAGGCTTTTGCGTCTCTGTTGGATGACAAGTTAGAAGGAGTGGGTGTGGAGCCTGTCACAATGTGTGCGCCTGCCCGCGTGTGAGTGAATTGTTTGTAGGCTCTGATGGTCCGAGTGTCTATAAGTCATATCAAGATGATGGCAATCATGCCGCCCATGTAAACATCGGAGCCATGCATGAATTAAATTGAGTATTTCAGAGCTGCCTTCTCTTTCTTCCTCCATTGCCCGATGCTTTTATGTCAGTTTCTCATTCACTCTTTCCAAATGGGTGAGTGGAAGCGTCATCTTGATGCATCTACACTGTCAATCACAAAACATGCTATGATGAAAAAAGGAAAGCCTAGACTCCGAAATCCTGTTTTAATCTCGAACATCTTAGTATTCATAGAAAATCGAAGTAGTGACAATATTTATAATGTGATACTTCACTGAAACCCCTATTTTCTTTAACCCCCTTTTCCACTGGGGAAGTCAGGGTCAAATACAGAATAGGAAGTCTATAGCTTTTAGGGATTGAATGTCTTGCCCAAGGACACTTCAGCAGGCCAGATGAACACGGGTCCTCCAGTTAAATGGCAGCCTCTGCTCACTATACAATCCCGCTTTGTGATTTGTCATCTACTATACCCGCTGCTGCCTTTGAAAGCTGATAGCCTATCATTTCTGCAAGTTTGTTTTTATCAAATCCTTTGAGTCCCAGGTTTGTAGATCAGTTGGAGGGATATTTACCACGGAGCAAAATCATTCTGGCAAGAAAATTATCCATTTGGTAACAGATCTAACTGATAAAGCCAGCTGATGTAAGCTACACGACTTTATTCATGCTCTATACTGGTGTTTTTACAGAGGTTGGCTGTGTAAAGAAGACACCATTATGAGAAAGGCATTGAAATACAAGGACTAAAGAAATCAGCAAGCACATTAATCACGAAAAGATACTGTCAAAAATCACATGTGTGCAAAAACTACAAAGGTCAAACACCATACGACACCACACACAGGCTGTCAGCATTAATATTTTATCGACTGTAGGCCCAAAGGCTTGGAATTTGTGCCATTTTGCTTTACATTATGTTTAACATGTCGACATTTGAGTGTGGATATTTTGAATTTTACCTGAAGTGTTCTTTTTTTTCCTCACACAAGATTCCATTTGCATTTTCATTTCACTGTTAAAGAATAGCTCAAAAGTAAGTTTACCGCATTAATCAAATTACAGAGGAAACAATACGTAGTGCACAATATGAATCTATCCACTTGTGCATAATTCTTTTTGAAGTATTCTTGATAGTACTTAAATGCCACTCAGCAACCCTTTATTGATGCCTGCATGTCCTCTGTGACTATTACATGAATGTGTTGATAACCACCTTTGATGTAAGATGTAAAGCGTGAAGCATTGCTGCATTTCCTGTACACTCTAATGCTCCGTCCATATGCCTGTGATACTTATGTCAATAATGTATATATATATATATATATATATATATATATGTGTGTGTGTTTGTACTAATAGATAGATAGATATACGCACAAATGTTTACATGGGACCATTTTGAGTTTCCTGCTGGCAGTATGGGATTATACATTCAAAATGATCGCCTCCAAATCAAATCAGGATTTATCATTCATTTATTAGACTCTGTTACCAAGCAACAGGCCTAAGCCTAGCAAGGCGTCTGAGTGCATTTGTGCTCAATATTAGCAGTTCATTTACTTAAGGAAATTGCTACATGTCTGCAAAAGGGGGTTAATTATTCTCTCCCGGTGAATCTCAAGATAGACGGAAGTGTTGAAATTGAATTCAGAGAGAATGGCAGACAATTGTTCGGCTTCTCATATTCTGCCTCGACCACAACAAATCGCTCATGTAGTTATTTAGCTCTCGCCGACCAGAACATCAGTTCTTTTGTGCGGCAAATGGCATTTACCGGTCATCTACTGTTGTAACTGTGAGCACTGAGAAATGTGATCACATAGTGTGAAGTGTCCTGTGATGTAAAATAGTGTGAATGTTGACTCAGTACTACTTCTATATAACAAGGCAGTGCAAAGCCACCACCAGCTGTTATTCAAACCCAAGCAGTCTTAAGTACACAGCATGTGCATTAACTTATTAAGCCGCAACAGTACTGCCCTTATCATTTGCTGCAGTTAATTGAAGCCTAATGAAACCAGC
>OMLF01000397.1:1965-12835 GCA_900302615.1 Holocentrus rufus | reverse complement strand
AAGAGAAATTGTTTTGAATTATTTTTCCACACTTCTAAACTGATGTGCCTTGTGGGATTACATTATTGAAGACATCCTCAGAAAAATAAATCTTTCATGTTGCAGGTAGGCTATGCCCCGGTAATCGTATCAATAATGTTTTCCTTTTGTTCTCAAGAAAAAGTTGAAAGGCGCAATTGTTTAAAAATTGCAATTACCAGCAAAGCCTCCTTCGCTTCACCCTTTGTCTCCTTCATAATGTATGTAACACAAACTTCAAATTACAGCGCGTGGTCGTGTAATGACCCAGCAGCTATAAAATAGATGGTGCAGTACATATTGGTGGGCAAAGCTAGGGAAAAAAAAAGTATGACTTCTAAAATCTTCAAAGAACCTTGTCAAAGCCGTTTGATATTCTCATTGTCTTGGATAAAACCATGTGAGCGACTGTGCCTCAAATCTCCTTTTCGCTCCCCATGTTTGTGAATAAAGTCAAACTAAATAGCAATCCAAAATGTCAAATACCCCTTTTCCGGGACAGTAGTAATCTGTCCCTTGTCATATACATGCCTTACTAGTCAGATTTTTTTTATTACTTTTGCTATCTAAGCTTAGCTAAGTCTCCCATTGCCTCCTAAGACCCAAATCATGCACTATCCGAATTTCTTTTTTCCCTGTGGCAAGTTGTGCGCAATCATCAGGTGTAGCCATTTTCCCCATGATCCGTTCCTCAATTAGATCTCTTTAAAACTAATTTAAACCTATGTCTGAGTGGCTTAAATTTACCCCACTTATGTGAAACTGCCGTGAATTAAACAGGACGCAATCCTGGCCGCATTAAATGGTTTAAGTGTGTTATTCCTCGACTATAGGAGGAAAAAGAGAGCCCCTTGATTAACTAAACCCTCTCAAATGTGATGGCGTGCTGTAATTAGCCCTGTGCGGACTTGAACGTGGGTTTTAAAGCAGCCACTCATCCCATGGCCTTTATCTTCTGCTGCTTCCCGGAGAATAAGGTCTCCCGTGTAAGGTTCCTCCACTGAGCAGTGACTCTCTGGTCTTAGCTTAGCCTTGTATCTGTGTAGTCACTCTCTGAAATGGGCTTGTCAGGGGGACCTAAAACCTCCATTAAAAGTTTCAGCCTATAATAGGTATTAAAAAGCTGTAGGAACACAAAGAGGAGTACCAATTTTCATTAACATATGAAGCACTTATTAACTTTGATCAGAGTGCGGTGAAGTAGCAAAGCCGCTTAAAGGCGCAAAGGTCAAGAAGTTGAATGCCACCAAAGACTCAGGCATTTGCCTTACCCTTGCAGAAATGGGGCTCCCTAGATAAGTGGATGGAGCACCTTGACGCCCCATCTTGGCCCGAGGCTTGGGAACCTATAAACTGGGGCAGCGGTTGACTCCTTTAACCTGTGTTGTGGCTCCCATTGGTGTCTTTGAGTGATTTCCTTTGTAAGATGCTCGTAGCAGTCACCTAACACATTGTCAGTCAGTGAACCTTGAATTTGCTATAGTAATGCTTTGTAAAGCCTCACTGATTCCAAGCATCATTGATTCTTCAGTCCAAAAGGGAAGTGACGCTCGGTTTCGTCACCATGCACCCCTCTATAAAATGCCTACTGTATGCTCTATATCATCTATAATACAGCGATGTGCAAGCTTTCCGCTGTGTGTGGACATCTTCAATAATTTGGAGAATGTATCAGCCACAGTTCTAGCAACACCCACTCATCTACCATGAAATGATTGAGGGGGCCTTGTCAGTGACACCACACATAATGGCTCTGAAACAAAATACATGGGTGTGAAATGAAGTAGCTTGGTAGAATAGGAGAGACCCTGAGAAAGAAAACTGTTTTAATATACATGAAATTAGAGGAGGTCTGCCTACCTATTGAGCGTTCAGTGCAAAAAAAAAAAAAAATAAAAAAAAAAAAAACAGCCACATATCTTAAGAAGTAACCTTGGCTTTTCCTTGCGATTAAAAAGAATCTTTCCTCAAACAACTTCCTCTGCTCGGTCAATTTCACATTTATGGAGCGCTGCTTGTGAAGAGCCCATGGATGAACACGCTGACTCCACCAGCAAGATTTATACTATATTGACACACCTAGCGCCATAATTGTAAGAGAGATACCTTTTTTTATTTACTGAATGGCATCTTCTGTTTTTTTTTACTGAAATTGTGAAATTTCACCTTGCTGTTTTACCCCCTCTTTTATTGTTGGGGGGAAAATAGCAGGAAGGGGGTGTCTGTGAAGTTCAGCGCAGGGTGTTGCCACAAGCTGTTCCCTTTGTGCGTTCCAAATGTTTTCTGATGACAAATGACTTCCTTAGTTAGCTGTGACAGTAGATTTACATGTCATGTGTCTCATATTCTAGATGTAAAATACCTTTTGTGCAACAAGGTTACATGATTTTACCAGCTCATTGTGTGTGCTGCTGATCCTATAGTGAGTGTATATGAGTCAGAATACATGTAGCATGACTAAATATGAATGCTGACATTCTTATGCACGAGTCTCCTGTGATAGACTCAAATTACAAAACCATAATGCAAGCAGAAACACTTTCCTTTATCACAGTTGAAGAGCACCTGAATACCCAGGACTTAACAAAGAAAATAACAAACCCACCTTGACCCTTGAAATGACCTCTCGGTGAATAATTTGACTCACAGCGGCCAGAGTTGTACAGTAATAAACAGAAAGTGGCAGAATTAATTATGCCACTCTTTGTGTAACACAGAAGTAATCAGAATCTCCAGCAACAGAGAAGGAAGCTCTCCTTGGCTCTTTCGCCACAGCTGCCAGTGCCCAGAATGGTAAATGTGGAATTTTAATGCACAGTTGATGCTGGAGAATATGGAGAAATGCTAATTTGTGGTGCGATAAGATGAATCGAGTCATCCCTTTAGCCCCATTTGACTCAGTGGAGGAAATTAATCATTAATGTTTGTTAAGTATGACAATCTAACTGGGCCAGATCTACATGCTCAGAGACTGAGGCAGAGTGAGATAAAGACCCAGGCTGCAGACAGGGAGGAAAACTGCCAGATTCTGTAATGATGGGAATTTATTGGCATTTAAAGAGACAGTGGCAAGGCATTTCACTAATAGCCTCCCTCCATTGGAGTGCTCTGCCTGCCACAAATTGCATGCAATTCAAACCTATTTTTCAGATAGCAGAAAAGTCTTACAGCTATGCTTGACTTTGGTGAAAAAGGTTGCTTCTCGGAATTGACTTTATCTGTTGCAGTATAATCTGTATCAACAACCAAATATGCAATATCAACTGACTAGCACTACTACTGCTGGAGGGATGGCAGGCATTCCCCTAATATTAGATTGTGAAAATCATTGCTATGGCTCCAATACTAGGACAGCAAGATTGTGATGAGTTTAGAAAAGTGGCGGTGGGTTGGAGTCATCTCTAAAGCCTCAGCACTAGTCCGGAATTCAGTAATCATTTTAAACTTATAACATAGAAATGTGCAATCCCATACAGTCTAGGAGTTAGCAATACTTACTTGTACTCCATTTTGCAGAAATTGCGACCTGTCTCTAGGCTCAATGGTCAGGATTAGAGTGCTCTGAGCTCCTTAAAGTCGCACACAAGAGATTGACATTTTCAAGGGCTTCCTTGGCAGAGACAATGCTAAAAGGGAGAGAAAAAGCCAATATGACTTTGTTGCTACCTTGCTCGAGGAGTTGTTTGTGTAAATCGCCTATAAGCTTATTGACCTGAATGTGTGGCACGCTGCGTGTGACTGCGATTTGGCTAGAGAGCTGTCCTTTGATAGAGCAGTGATAGGGCTGATTTTAACAGCTCACTGGCTCCTCTTGCATGCCCGCCAACCCTGCACCCAGCAGGCCGCCTTGCTCCACAGCCCTCCCCGTCCCTTCTGTTCTGCAGCCCTCTCTCATTCACCCTTAAGTGTCTCCATTTGATTGCACAGAGAAAGGAACCTAAGCCAGATGTAAATTATGATCTCGGCGATAATGTAGAGGATGATCATTGACAATCTGTCTCCCTTGATAAGGCTGCAGCGGGTTTCCATTCAAATGATGAAACAAGGTAGAATCTCTATTGCTCATAGTGGACCTCTCTGAATAAAATGGAGCACCTCAATCAATCTATTTCTATAACAGAAAGGTCAAAATACCTATGCGGTATGAAACCATTAAAATGGCTCGCTATGTTCCTATGTATTCCAAGTTATGCCTTTTATCATATTGTACAGTAAGCAAAGGAGTGCTTGTACAGCACTTCTTCCTTCGCTGTGCTTTTTCCTAGTGACATTTGTGCAGGAAACTTCATCAAAGCCCTGTGACATTGTTCCCTGTGAGGTTGCCTGGGCGATTGTGTTTAAAATGCATTGCAAACTGTGTTAGATAGAAGGCAGAAAATCCTTAATCACTGCTTAATTAAGGAATCATCTTGTAGCTTCATTTCCCGGGCTGTAATTAAACACTTCCAATACGTTTCGTTACAGGGCTTAACATGTTCGCCTGAGATCAAGGTAGTGCCTTTAATGTTATCTCTCCGGCTTTTTTTAAACTCCGCTCCATTGGAAGGAACTGTTGATATACGCCTTTGTTATCCTCGTCATAATACGAGCCTAGTATGCTAAAGAGGTTCTTCAGGCCCAACAATAAATAGTGGAGGAATTTAGTTGAGTGGGCTCACTGATAATATACTGGGAGAGGGAAGAAGGGGGGAAAAATCGCCAGCCCAAGCAGACACTTGCATAAGCAAAACTGGGTCATAATGACCTCATGTACTGTAAGTAGGACATTTCTGCAGACTTCCCTTCAGTATCACTTTTTTCTTCTTCTACTTCTCCTCTTTCAGCGCGAGGCAGAAAGCTGCCATCCTTTTGGCAATGTTTGCTACCTTCTTTGAAGTGAGCCATGTCAAAAAAAAAAAAAAAAAAAAAAAAAAGCTAAACAAGCATGGTGTGTGTGCTTGATCTGGAGATTAACCTAACTGAGAACGGACGGGGCTGGAGTGAGTGGTGTGTGTCCTGTGGCAGTTGTCACTGGAAGTGTGATAACTAACACTCTGAAATGCCTTTTGGAAGCTGTGGGAAAAAGAATCTGATATGGCTGTGGTAAACAACCATACGGCAGCTATGTCCTATCATATTTGGCGATATTTGTGACTTTTATTAGGTATTTTCCAAAGTCAGTAAGCCATATCATGATGATATTGTCTTCATCATCCAAATATATGTATAAAAATACTCTTTACCCATCCCTGCCTTTCCTTGTTGGGTGTATGAAGTGTAATAATCCATTGTAGTAATCCAGGTCTGTGCTTGACCGTACACTATTGGGTTTAAAACATCAAAGAGCTAAAAAAGATGTGGTGACAAAAGTGAGAGAAATGTCCCTCCACAAACTACCAACCACCACTACATGCCCCGAGCAGGTTAGCTCTTACTTGCCCGAGTTTGGAGAGACAGTCTCAGCAACCACTGTGTCAGCCACATTGGATTTATTTAGAGCACCACACTAGGGGCACCTAGTTAGCACTGATTTATGTGCCTATAAACTTTGAGTACAAACTGGACTTATACTGTAGGCGCTCAAAAATAGACTTTTATTTTTATTTTTTTTTCCAATACAGAAAGTGCATCTAAGAACACTCAACAAGCGCTCACATCAGTGTTGCGGCTGCACACTGGAAGGCGGAGTCTGTTTAACAAGGTCTTTAAGCACTTACATCCTGGGAAGAGATACCCAAATATCCCCTAGCATGGCCTCTGCGAGCCCCGAGACTGTAAATCAGCTCTACATCCTATAACACACATTCTAGCTCGCTCCACAATAGATCAAACGGTAATAAATAGCCACCTCTCTCCCACACATTGCTTTCCTTCCTGTTCCATGGGGCTTCCTCTTGTTCCTGCAAGCACTCATGGGAACTCCTTTACATAAAAGTGTGCAGCTGGACCTGGTGAGCTCCCAGCAAACATGCAAACACACATGCAGATATAGACTCATATATATACATAACATACACGAACACATACTCACATCCAGTCGTGCACACTGCTTGACAATAGCTTACATCACTGCAGATTGTGAGAAACACACTCAAAGATTAAAGGATGGAAGGAGTTATAAAACTAGGATTGCCTTGGCGTTATATTGTTTTCCTAAGGCTGTTACAGGAAGAAATGATCTTTAGGTGCCAAGTCGGTTCCAAAATTTTGAAAATTTAGAGCACATAATCATTCACATAATCACATAATCATATATTGCTAGAGAAGGATATTTCATACACTTCATACATTTTGTTGGGCTGCTTCGTTTTGTCCTTGACGGCTACAGGCCAATGTTTGCACTCAATGGTTTTATTCTAATGTAGACTATATGTTAAAATACATTATTTGATAACACTACATTACACAAAATAAAGATTGCTTCTCCTTGCTTTTTTTTTCTACATAAGGTTTTATTTTTTACATAAAGCAATGTGTGCTGAATGGGATTTCTGTTTTTGTTGTGGTGTCAAATCAGTTATCAAGAATCATGGAATTTGATTGCTGACAACCACTAAAATTGACGTCACTAATTCTCCCTTTATTCCACATTATTGTATTATTAGTGTATGCCTCTTTTGCTGGGATAATGTACTAAACCTAAACCTTAATTAGATGCCTGAACAACATTAAATTAAATTTGGATTGAGTGATGCTCGGTGTCCTCTCACTCACCTTTTTTCATTTTCTTTTTTCTTTTTTTTTCCTCTTTTTGTTTTTATTATGTTTTGTTTTGCAGGAGAGGAAGATGGGAACCGAGAAGCGGGAGAGTCGGAAATGGACGGGCAGAGCGAGAAGACCAGACATCCACCAGTGGGGCCAGAGGACTGGGATGGACCAAGTAAGCAAAGCCCTTCACGTCACTTTCCTAGAGAGCCTGAGTGTTGGAGCGCCAGCTGGCACAGTTAACTCAACAGGAATGCATGCTACACTGTGTAAACTACTGGACAGTTTCAGGATTAAGTTATTTATATTCATTGTAATCATAATACAACCCTTGGAAAGCTCTTACCTGCAAAACAGAAAAGGAAGATAAGATTGACAGAAGCTTTAGTGATTCTAAAGTTAGGGTGTATTATGCCTCCTATAGCAACTGTATCTAACTGGTGTGTGATGTGATCAGTTAAGTCTGTGTACACCCACCATTCACTTTACAGCACATTAAATTACCAGGGTTGAATTAGATAGTAATTGCTTTGCTGTTAATCATATTGTAGTATATATGTGCTTCAAAATAGACTAGCCCCGAGAAGAATGCTTATAGTTATTGTTTAAAAAAAAAGGAGGTTTATCATTTCTCTTTGAAAATCTCATTATGCCATGCAGATTTCCCCTTGCTTTCTGGAAGAGTTTAGAAAATATTTTTATCTTGTTTTTGCCCCTTTTAATAAAAGTCACTTCATCAAAGTGATGGATAATACATTGAACAAGGTAGTTACACAGCAATTACGGCTCAGCAATAGCCTACACCCACACTGCTGAACGCACAAAATATGATTCCCTTTAATGCATAAAATGACCTCGAGAATTCATTGCAGGTACATGCCTTTATAAAAAAGAGAGAGAAAAAAGTGGATTTGGGCAAGTTGTGCTAGCTAGCTCGAAGCCCCCCGGGGTGTGTATTTTATACTGACAGTGAATCAGTGTTATCGCACCTATCAGATAATGCATTTATCATTAAATTTCACATTTGCATTTAAATCTGGGGAAGGAAATGAGCATTGCTGGCTAAAGATAAGAGCTCTGGGACGACAGTAATAAACCATCACTGTGATCAGTCAGGAGACAGGGCTGAGGGGGTCAGCTCAGAACTATGGGGGCCGTGACAAAAAGAAGGCATCACATGCGGAAAAGGCCCTTTTGGGCGAGAAAATGCTGAGCTTAAAAATACTGCTTTGAAAGGCGGGATGGATGTACTATGACTAGATCTATGACTGACTGTAATTATGCTCCCCCTTCTACTTAGCCATCAGAATGAGAATTAGAGGCTCAGAAACACACTGCCGGACTGGCAGGACCAAGAGAGGGAGAGAGAGAGAGAGAAAGAGGGAGAGAGAGAGGGAGAGATGATGAGTTTTATGGGAGTAAAGTCGTGGATTTGTCTCCTCCATACAGTAAGGTTGGTTGAACTGCAGAAGAGATGATGTGGTACATGATGACCATTTCATGTTTTACTAAACCACAGCCTGAGGATGAGTGCCTCTGAGTTATCAAGTGACATCCAGTTTGACTTCAGCTCTGTTTTGGAGGCTGTAATACATGTTAGCGCATGGCTATGCAGCTCCGAGGAACACAATTTTCATATATACGCCACCTGAGGGAACTGAAGTCTCCGGCCTGCCACCAGAATACTATCAGCGCCATCAAACACATTGTTGCCTGTAATCAACACACCGCCCAAAATGTAAGTTTCTCAGCGTCTCTGTAATATACCAACCAATTAGCGAGCCAAAGTTACAGTGAGGCATTTGTGCCCCTCCTCTGTTTTCTCAATGGGCAGCACAGAATGGGCAGAAATTAATCTTGGCGCATAATAATGCCATTCACTCTCCCATCATGGCTGCCATGAAAGGTCATTTCCCTTTTTAATTTTTCCCATTGTGCTGGAAAAGTCAGATGGGCATGTTATAATTTGAATAAAGAGGGGAATCAGACAATCAGATAGGAACATTTGAAATGACATGACTTCCTGTTCAAAGCGATTAAAAGCAAATTTATTTAGTTTGAGACTGTCTACCCTTTAATCTCTTTGTAAATGTTCAGATAGTGCAGCATTCAAAAGTTCTTTGTTATTCTTTGGCTTAAGTTTAAGCAGGTGTGATTATGATCACCAACAGATAATTTTTAATCACTTTGTGTGTGCATCTGAATAGGATGTGTAATGGCCATTACATAAAAAGGGAGTGAAGCCTTTTAATGAGGTGGGCTAACTCGGAACATGCCCACCTGCTTTGGGGATTCTATTGAAGCACCTCCATAACGTTTCCCTTTTGCTGAGTAACAACAAAAGCCTTTACAATCTACATCCTGTAATTGAACTTTTTTTTTTTTCTTCTTGTCCTTGTATTTCATCTCCACTTTAGGAACTCGTGTCAAGCGCTGTCCGCCGTTGCCCCCTGTTCTCTGATTGTCTTCCTGTCTGGAACAGCAGAGAACCGTGCAGAATGACTCACTATTAATCTGATAGCTGGCTCTTCTCTGTTGTTCAGAGTGCCTGGGTCTGTGATGTGGAACACCCAGCGAGTCCCCCCTCTCTCTCTCTCTCTTCATCTCCCTCTCTCTTTCTCTAGAAGTATGTCCTTAAGCAAATCTGCGCGGCGATCTCCTTTCTCGTGTTCATTTCTCGTCACGGATGTTTCTCAATCAGCCGCTGATATGGGAGATAGCATGTCAAGCTATTCTGTTCATTTTCGTGGACTAGGAGCGATATGAATCTGCGCCCCTCTCTCTTCCTCTGTCTCTCTCTCTCTCTCTCTCCGTCTCTCTCTCTCTCTCTCTCCTCTAGGCTAATTGGGAATGGTGGGTGTTAGCTAGCTAACTCTGCTAATGAACTTGTTCTCAGCCTTATCTAAATGCCTGCTCATGTAAACCACACCCCCCTATGAAAGTCATGGAAACTCGGGCTTCATTGAGAACACTGCCATTATCAGCGTTGTCATTTCTACTGAAAAGTAATTGGTCCATAAAACTGTATTTTTGGCCACTGTGGCATTTGGTTTTACATATGTCAGTATATACTGGTGAAGCTCTGTAATAGAATTAAGGACTGATATTGTCCTTTAATTAAATCTAGACATGGGCCCAGTCTGTCATCCACCTCTGACATGATGCAGTTTGATTGATTACATATTTATTTTATAATTG
Organism: Holocentrus rufus; assembly: GCA_900302615.1. Lineage (NCBI taxonomy): Eukaryota > Metazoa > Chordata > Actinopteri > Holocentriformes > Holocentridae > Holocentrus > Holocentrus rufus. The sequence goes on along the minus strand of OMLF01000397.1, from coordinate 2,935 downwards.
ATCGCTACTAAACTGGTTGTTTTGGGAGCCCTTAAAGGAAAATTCCACCATTAAACACATTAACACATGTTTAAAAACAGGAATTGCCGACTTATATTGTACTTCTATTGCCGTATGCTGCTTTAGGGTGTAATTCTGTTTTTCCATCAATAAACTGGCCAAACGCACATGGAGAGCAGCTGCAGCCACAGTGGAGTTTAGTGGATCTCTCCCTGTATGTTTGTCATCACTGCAAATCAATCAGTCAAGAAGCCCATGCTCTTTTCATGCTTCTGTTTTAGATTGTTGAATTTTTTCATCATAACTGTGCTGAGCATATCTTTCAGTCAAGTAACTGGATTCACTTTTGGCTAGTTACTGTATCTCTGGAATGATAATAAAGATACTATATCAAACAGCAAAACAGAAACCAGAAATACAATGTAAACCCCTAATCCAAGGTTTTGAATATTGTTAATGTGTTTTAGGCTGGAATTTTCCTTTAACCTCAGTTAGATTCCACTGTGAATACTTTTATGATTGGCAGTGTTAGCCTGTATTTTAATGGAGAGTTTTAGTCCCATGGTGTAACTGTTTTTTCAGAGGCGTCTCTGTACTCAGAGATACTGAGTTTTGGCACAAACTATCAGCAACTTCAATTGAAAGCTACCAGTATCGGCCTTCAATAACCCATATCGGTTTGACCCCGCCACACAGCTTCGGATGCCAGCTATTGTATTATCTCTGCAAACAAGACACTGCTTCGTTCTCTTTGCACCAGATACAGTAGTGAAAACCCAGATTTAAGATAATGCAACAAAGCGGCACAGGACAGGCACAAAGCAAAAGGCGGGGGGGAGACGGGCGGGAGGAGGAGATGAGCGCTAAACACAAAGGTAACAGAAGTGATGTGATCACCTTGTCCACAAATCTCTTCTCTTGGCTGTCCCCTGACGGCCGGCGCGGCCCGGCCTGCTCGCCGCTCGCTGCC